>VMDO01005357.1:0-59359 GCA_007922755.1 Pedetes capensis
TGGGACATGCTTCTGGGGTCTGAGTATCTAGGAGTCCCGAGAGTCACGGTGAAGAGATGTGTCAGGGAGCCTGCCGGAGGGCTGCCCTGACCTTCCTCTATAAGGAAAGAACAAGGCCGGGCACGGTGTCACACGCCTATAATCCCAGCGGCTTGGGAGGTGGAGGCAGGAGGATCACAAGTTCGAGACCAGAGGCAGTCTGCATAATTTAGTGAGACCCTGTCCCAAAAAGGTAAAAAAATGGGCTGGGGGTGAAGCTCAGTGGTCCAGCACTTGCAGAGCATGCAGGTGCGAGGCCCTGGGTTCAACCCCAAGTACTGCAAAAAAAAAAAAAAAAAAAGGAAAGATCAATAGCAGAGGTAGAACAATTGCAGGGCTGGGATTTAGCTCCGTTGGTAGAGCACTGCTTTGCAGTCTCTGAGGTCCTGAGTTCGATTCCCAGCACCACAAAAATGGGAGAAGGATGTGGCAATCCACTCCCAAGGCAATCCCGAAACAGTCAGCCATTGAAAACCCTATGAGGGTCACTATGAGTCGGATAGTGACTCGACGGCACATAACAACAACAATAACAAGACATTGATTCAGCACAGCAGATATGCCTTTAACTGGAAAGAATGTGCACAACCTGGTAATGCCAATCCAGCTAATTGGATTTCGTTGGTCAAATTTGGATCCACATTTTTTTATTTTCTTTATTTTGATTTTTAATTTTGATTTTTTGAGACTGGATTTCTCTGTGTAGCCCAGGCTGTCCTGGAACTTGCTATGTAGACCAGGCTAGACTTGAACTCACAGGACCCTCCTCCCTCAGCCTTGTGATTACAGGCATACACCACCACACCAGGCCTGAGTAACTTTTTTTTTTTTTTTTTTTTTTTGCTAAATTTAATTTTTATTCTCTTCATAGAAAATACTAGAAAAACTTTGAGCCAAAAATACATGCTCAAGTTCTACAAACAGTGCAAAGGGGTTTTTCTTTTTGAATAATGTGTAACAATTAGGCAAAATCATTTGAAGTCAATAGGTGTTTAAGGAATTTTATATGTTGTGATTCCTTCACTGCTCATCAAGGTCACCTTATTTCCTCTAAAGCTAAAGTTCAAGATTTATCTTCCTTTTAAAAAGGACTGATGTGCCTGGGGCAGTGGCTCACACCTGTAATCACAGCAACTCTGGAGGTGGAGGCAGGAGGATCACAAGTTTGAGACCAGAGGCAATCTGTGTAATTTAGTGAGACCCTGTCTCAAAAAGTAAAAAAAAAAAAAAATGGGCTGGGGTGCAGCTCAATGGTGCAGCACTTGCAAAGCATGCAGGCGCAAGGCCCTGGGTTCAACGACCCCTAGTACTGTAAAAAAACAAAAACAAAAACAAAAGGACTGATGCTCATTCCAGCCATCTTATCTTATCATCATCTTATCACCTTATCTTTTGTTTGAACTTTGTTTATCTCCATTTGAATTATGGACTCCATTTGAATTATGGACTTACTGATACAGCTTCAAACTTCCCTATCTAGGCTCTTTCTTCAAGCAATTGACTTTAGGGATCACATTTAGGGTAGCTAGATCTGCCTGTCTTTCAATTGCTGACACTTTTAAATAGAATGAGTTCAGCTCCTTTCATTTCTAAGCTCCCACAGTGAGGCATAGTACAGATCTGCTGGATAAACCAAAACCTCCAATACGAAAAAAATTTTTAGGCCTTTCATACTTTTTATTAACTGTCTTATAGTTCCTTCCAACAGATCTAAGGAATAATCCTGTGAGTAAAGCAAAGTCACAGAACTACTCTACTAGGCATTTCCAACAATTTGTGGGATAGACAACCTCGACTGAGTAAGATGTTAAGAAAACAGCCTGTCTTTCTAAATAAGTGGGCAGCACTCCTGTGAATAAAAATAGACGCCAGTGTTGCCTGGCTGTCTCCATGCTCCTGTAGACACTTTATCTGAGAATGCATTTCAGCTTTGGAATAGGGGTTTATCTCCAAGTTGTTATTTATGATCCCAGTTTTTAAAAAAGTGTCACATGAAATTTTTGACTTGTCATCATGAAATGGACATATATAACTTTGTACTGAATCTCTGTGTGTTTAAGGCTCTTTGGGAGAAGGGCCAGGAGAGAACTAATAAATCACCTGTCTTCTATTTTGGGCCTTTACTCTTAGCCAGTTCTTCTTGCAGACTTTAGTCGTGGTGAAATAATTGATAGACCCAATCATGTGACAAATGATTTTTTCCTGAGAATGAGGCATCCATTCTTATTTCTTTTCTTTTTTTTTTTTCTTTTCTTTTTTTTTTTTTTTTTGAACCCAGGTCCTTGCGCTTGTGTGCTTTGCAAGTGCTGGACCACTGAGCTGCACCCTCAGGCCAGTTTTTGTTTGTTTGTTTATTTTTTGAGACAGGGTCTCACTAAGTTACACAGACTGCCTCTGGTCTTGAACTTGCGATCCTCCTGCCTCTGCCTCCCGAGCCCCTGGGATTACAGGCATGCGCCATTGTGCCCGGCTCCATTCTTATTTCTCAGCATGGTCTCATGCTTGTCATGTGGTAGTACACTTGAGCCTCTAGGAGTTTGTTTGTTTGTTTTTGTTTTGTTTTGCAGTACTGGGGGATTAAACCCAGGTCCTCACACAAGCACTCTACTACTGAGCTGTGCCTCCAGCCATTTTTTAAAAAAACATTTTAATTGTACTTATTTATGGGAGTACAGAGTGATAATTCAGTTCCTATGTATAATGTGCAATTATTAAAATCAGATTGTTAACATTTTCATTTCTTCCCAGTACTGGGGTTGAACCCAGGACCTCGTGCTTGCATGCTTTGCAAGTGCTCCATCACTGAGCTGCACCCCCAGCCCTTTTTTTTTTTTTCCACTTTTTGAGACAGAGTCTTGCTACATTACTGCCTCTGGTCTCGAACTTGTGATCCTCCTGCCTCTTCCTCCCAAGCCGCTGGGATTACAGGAGTGCGCCACTGTGCCTGGCTCACATTTTCATTTCTTTAAGCAATATACAAAAACTTTCTGAAGAGCATGTATCAATTATTATAGACATTTATGAGGTATACTATAATTTTTTAAAATTGCATAGTACAGTGGGATCCATCATGAGAACTTAAGTGTCTAGTTTTTACAGAAAATAATTACCGTTGCCTAGATTCCACCCAAAATCAGGAAAAGAGAATCTTTGGGAATGAGGCCTGGGCTCTGCACTTTACAGAGCTTCCTTGGTGATCCTGAAGCACATCCAGGCTTGGGAACCACCGAGTGGCTTGTGGGACCAGAGATGAGAAAGCAAAAGAGGCGTTGGGAGTCCAGGCCGGAGGCCACAGAAACTCAGAGAGGCCTCAGAGGTCTGAGAAACAGCTGGAGGATGGAGGCAAGGATGCTGTTAAACCAGCCCAGCCCTGGGTTCAGATGCAGGAACAAGGGGACAAAGGGCAGGTGGCACACAGGACGCTTGAATCCGAGCGAGGGTGGAAGAAGTTGCAGCCCCCATAGCGACTTGGTGCCTCTTTTCTGGAAGCCATGAGGGCTGCAAGGGCTGGGTGAGGAGCTGAGGGCGTGATCAGAACAGGGGTCTGAAGTGGTAGGGTAGAATGGTGCTCCCGAGAAGGGCCCACGGGGGAGATCTGCCAGATCCTGTGGAAGGCAGAGTGCTCCAAGCAAGGTACAAGGGGAGTTAGAGGAGACCAACCGTGTTCCTCAGCCCTCCTATTACTGCTGAAGGTCTCTCTCTGGAGGCACCGCCTCAGGGGACTGACCTCTTACACTTCTCCAGAGCCAGCCACAGCTGGAGGCAGCCTGCCCCAGGTCCCCAAGAACGTTGTCACTTGAGAGATTCTCCCTTGGCCCAGATCCAGTGATCACCCCCATCCTATCTTCCTACTTGAGCTCAAGATCCCAGACCTACCTGAGTAGGGCTGGAGCAGAGCTGGCACTGACTGTTGGGTTTTGGCCAAGTGTCTAGCGACAAAATGCCTTCATTTACTGCCTGATGTATGGAGTAGAAATGCCTCCATCTGGAAGCTCTGGGAGGTAGGAGGGGCTGCATTGCATTTTAGAAATACAAATCTAACCTTCCTGCTCTGGATGGCTGGACTTAACAGTATCCAGTGCCACAGGGGAGGTCGCAAAAGGCGAGGCTTGCCTTTAAAATTTCAAAAACCTGATCTTAATGTGGGTGGCAAGAACTCAGGACAAATCCAGGGGATTCACAAGAATATATGATGGGTCAGAGAACAAGGACCCCTTCTTCCCCTGGTAAAGATTCCATAGGCGGGGGTGGGTTGGGGAACAGAGAGACTGTAGATACTTCTTAGGTCCCCGAGAAGAGCCCTGGCCCCATGTTCCTGCATTGAGTCTGGGAAAACAGTAAGACAGAGAACAGAGTGTATATCTCAGCAGATAGGACTGGATCAGCCACACAGAGCCTCCCGAAGCCCAGAGGGGTGCAAGGCCATCAGCTATAATGGCCTACATACTCAAGTGCAAGCAGGACCAAAGAGGCTTTGGGAGTGAGGGGGCAAATGGCAGTGATGGGGCACACCGATGTCCAACCAACTGATCAACCAGATGGGAACAGGGGTGTTTTGCAGATGCCGGCAATGGAAGGATGCTAATGACTGAGGAACGAAAGTTTACACTACTTAAAGCCTCACCACCTGTAGGGAAGAATTGGGAGGAAATTGGCAAAAACTCCCAAACTGGGAAAATGGCATTTGAATATCCGGTTTGTACGTTAGAAATCTAGGGAAAATGAAAGTAACTTGGTTGCATGTTTGTACAAAACCCTTCCTGATTGGACAATTGGACTGAAAGCTGATTGGCTCAGGCCATTCCATGGGCGAACTATATAAAGAGCTGCGCTGCGGCAGCTGGACCCTTTTTGGCACGGCCTTTCTGGCATCCCTTTCTGCGCCTTCTCGCCTGTTCCTGCCCGGACCACAAATGAGGACGCGCCTCTCCTGCTGCTCTCCCCCGAACCTTTGATGAGGAAAAAACGCTCTCCCGTCGCAATCCTCAACAAGGAAAAGAACCTGCTCTCCGTCTGATCACCGAGGAAGCGGCAGCTGTCTCCTCCTGACCACCCAGACGACCAACACAGGTGTTTGCCCCTGGAAGGCAAAAGTGCCTGAGGCTTTTCCTTTCTCCCGTCTCCTCCGGGGTCCCGAGGGCTGCGGGAGTCTGTGCCCCTCACCTGAGGGTCCCAAGTGAATTGTGTTTAGTATCTGTGTGCGCGGCGGCGCAGCCCATCCGAACCTTCAGGCCGGACCGGGAGGCGCGCGCCCCATATAGATTTGGTACCCGAACGTGGGGCCCAACAACCACCCGCTAGACTTAGTCCCAGGTAAAGGTGGCGAAGAACCCCAAATTGACCAAGATTCATTTCTACCAGCAGCTGAAATGAGGTTCATAATAGAAATTGCCTGCAGCCGTAGCCCTGTGGCATCCAATCAGGTCAGATCTTGGAAGCCAAGCAGGGTTGGGCCTGGTTAGTACTTGGATGGGAGACCACCTGGGAACACCAGATGCTATAAGCTTGGGAGACGGATCCAGCAACCCAGTCCCAAAAATCAATCCACCATTGAAAACCCCATGAACAGCAAAGAAGCACTGACAATAGTGTTTCGCCTGTTGTAGGGTTGCTATGAGTCAGATACCGACTCGACAGCACCTAACAACAACAACAACAATAGAAATTACATGCAGTGTTACAAAAATAAAGTTATGTTTCTTGCAGGTAAGAGTTTGCAGATTGGGTTTTACCAACAATATAGGTAATTAACTAATAAATATTTTCTTTATGGTTTTGTTATAAATAAAATATTTTAAAAGTCAGTGGAATAGTACTCTGTGTACAAAAATAACGCCACTTGCAGCTTTTGTCAATTGCAGACTTTTCTTCAAGTCTTTGAATTCAGAAAGCACAGGGATCTTGCCACAGAGTTCAGGTTCGATGACTGCAGCATTGTGAGCGAAGCCTATAAAATCCAAGTTCATGGCTTGTTCCTTTTGTTTCCTCAATCCTTTTTTCTCAGGGATCCAAATATAAACCCATCCATCACTAGGGACTACTGAGAACACTTTTCACTGGTGAGAGCTAAGGAGTTTTCTGGAAACAATGGAGGGAGATTCCCACTCCAACAGTCAGCTCTAGAAATTAAGTGCAGCTCCACAGTGCCCCTCAGCAGCCCTGAAATGATAATGCCAGGAAAGTAGGAGGGCAGTAGTAAAGTTGTGGGGAACCACTAAGGTTGTTCCCACAGGGAAGGCACAACTGTGGTTTCCGGGAGCCGGGGGCGTGAGCCATACATGGTCCAGAAGCTGAGGAATCCAGAGCCCCAGTGGGGTCAGTCCTGACCCAGGTCGAGGTGGGGTGTGGGGGGAAGGGATATCAGTTGATACAGAGGCCAAATCGCCCTGGGGTAATCTTAGGGCTTCTGGTTCAGGAACCTCCAGGCTTGACTCAGCTGTTCTTAATTTCATCATCCAACAGTGCACTGGGCATGCCCAAGGGCTTCTGGGAGTATAGGCAGGGCAAGAACAATCAGTGTGGGCTGGAGAAGGCTGTGTGGAAAAGAGAAGGGAAGACAGTGACCAAATAGGGAGGAGGAGTTGCCTTTCCAATAGGAGAGTCTGACTATCCACTGCCAATTGGGTGAACTGGGGCAAAGTTCAAACCCCACCCCACCAAGGTGCTAGTGGGAAAGTCTTCCTCTTATCAAATTTAGAGATGAGCAGTAGGCGGAGGCTCCCTCCTTTAAGTCTTAGTTCTTATTGAGGATGGAAATGCTATTCAACAAAGGTTTAGTAGCTTGTTTCCTTCTAATGCAATTCCCAGCAGGTAGGAAGTGAATGATGAGACAGCAGCTAAATCTTTCCAGAGCAGCTCAGTCAAGACTTGGTCCAACCCTTCTAGCAGAGCCTCCATGACTTCAGCTGGAAATGGGTCAATGTGGAGGCCTGTGAATCTCTATACTTGCAGTTTTCATGGGGCCATTCAGATACAAGCAAGACCACTGCCATCCTCAGGATACCCCAATCTAAGGTCTGGGAGCCCAGAAAGACTAAGGGGTTGGTCCAGTGGCCCAGGGCACAGCCTACCTGAACCAGAGCTGAACCAGTAAACAGGGGTGGGGGAAGAGGAAGGCGGAGTCCCCCGGCTCCCTTCATTGGATTTTCAGGTGGAGAAGGTGGTCTAGGAGCGAGGACCCAGGTATTCTCAGGCACTGAGGGCATCGATGCCGGCAGGGCTAAGCACCAGTGCCTGAAGGATGTCGGACAGGGAGACCACGCCCAGGAGATGCTGAGTCTCGTCCACCAGCACCAGCCGGTGCACCTGTTCAGACAGAGGCACAGCCTCAGGGTTATGGCAGCTGATGAGGCCAGCCCTACACAGCAGGGGAACGTTTGACATAGCTGGGGAGGAAGAAGGCATCTCCTGGGAAACAGCTGGCCATGACTTTGACAGTTCAGTTGGCTGTGGCTCTTGGCACAAGGGCCCCATGGACAGGCCCAGGTGCATACCAACATGAATGCCAAAAGTTGGTCATGACATGGGAGGATGGGCCAGGTGCCCAATGTACAGAGACGGCTGGAGCCGTGCAGGGGAGAAATGGGCCATCAGCGTGGAGACCTGCCTGGAGCGGCACAGGGTACCTGCTCCCGTGCAATCCTGTCAATGACTTCTCCCAAGCTCTCGTGGGGCTGGCAGGAGATGACCCCCTCCAGACACTGCGTTCTCTGCCTCAGAGCTTCTCCCACGCTCATGTCTAGGTGGTTGTAGGTTTGCTGGGCAGCCAGGTGCTGGGGCAGAGAGAGAAATACAGCTCTGGGTCATCTCACTGCCCAGGGTGCAGGCCCACAGTCAGCACCCCTACACAACTGTAAAGTATGTCCACAGACATCCCCATTGATCCTCACACAACAGCCACCCTCCAGCAGTCCCCGGCCCCCCAGACACTTACAATCACGTCAAAGCGGGAGTAGAGGCCCACAACCTGACCTGCAGGGGGAGGGAGGAGAAAGACCGGAAGAGGCCCACATTAGTACTGGTACTATGCATGGGGCCAGGCTTTGGAATGAGCTCCTCCACATTCATTCAGGCTGCTGGCTTTGCAATGGGGCATCAGGCTGCCCCTACTTGAACCAAGGATCAACTCAGCATCACTGAGAGTGAGACACTGGTCTTTGGGCCTCCTGATGGGACACGATGTGAGAACCTATTAAATATTCTAGCCTTTAGATCCCATTTCCTGTTCATAGGAAACAGGAACAGATTAACAAGGTAAGGCCACCATTGGGAAGCAAGTAGACAAATCTGGAAGCAGGATATTCTTGAGCAGTGGCCCACCTTTTGGCACCAAGGACTGTTTTGGGGAAGATAATTTTCCCATGGCCAAGGGGTATAGGGGACTGGTTTCAGGATGATTCAAGTGATGGGGAGCAGCTGTAAATCCTGATGAAGCTTTGCTCGCTCACTGACCTCTCACCTCCTCTGTGAGCCCAGTTCCTAATAGGCCATGGACAGGTACCAGTCTGTGGCCTGAGGGTTGTAGATCCCTGTTGTATAGGACAACTAGTCCAGGCTTTTCACCTGACCCATGTCATGAAAACGAAGGGGAAATGGAACAGTTCTAGATTTAAATAGACTTAAGGGATAAAAGACAGAAATGCAAACTGTGGACTTCAGTTGGATCCTGGTTGAGCAAATTGTCATTAGGTGCTGTTGAGTTGGGTCCAACTCATAGCCACCCTATGTACAACAGAATGAAACACTCCCTGACACTGTGCCATGCATATGATCTTTTTATGTTTGAGCTCACTGTTGCAGCCACTACATTTCTTCTCATGTTGAGTCATGCTCAAAAAGAAAAAGAAAGTTGAGCAAATTAGTTGTAAAAAAAATAAAAGGAATTATTGGGAGAAATGGGGAAATGAGAATACAGATTGGAATATTAATATTAATAAATTATTCAGGCTGGGGTTTAGCTCAGTTGGTAGATCACTGTGCTACACATTCTGAGGACCTGAGTTCAAGCCCTAGCACCACAAAAACAGGAGAAGGACACGGCAATCCACTCCTGAAGCAATCCCAAAACAATCAGCAATTAAAACCCTATGAGGGTCGCTATAAGTTGGACCTGACTTGACAGCACCTAACAACAGCAACAATCAATTATTCATAGTTGTATTAGGTAGTGTAGCATAATATGCATATTTAAAAAAAATACAGACTGAAGTATATACGGCTAAAATGATATGATGCCTGTAATTTAAATTACTTCATAAAAAAATGAACTGATTATGGCAATATGTGAACAATTGTCACAGCAGGACACGGTGGTAATGCACACCTATAATCACAGCGACTCGGTAGGTGGAGGCAGGATGATTGCAAGTTCAAGGCCAGAAGCAGCCTGTGTAACTTAGGGAGACCCTGACTCAAAATAAAAAGTAAAAAATAAAAAATGCAGCCCAGTGGTAAAACACTTGCAAAGTATGTGTTAGGCCCTGGGTTCAATCCCCAAGTACCACAAAACAAAACAAAACAAAACAGAACAAAAACACTAGTTAATACAGGCAATGGATATATTGAATTCATTCTATAATTTTTCTATCATTTTTACTCATTTGAAAACTTTCATAATTAAATATAAATTCAAAGCCCTTCTTGATATCTTATGGTGAATATAACTTTGAATTTTTTTAAGTACTGAGTGCAGAACCCAGAGTCTTGTGCATGCTAGGCAGAGTGCTCTACCACTGGGCTACTTCCTAATCCCTACTTTGAAATATTTTATAGTCACAGTCTTATCAAAGAAATATTCTTGTTGTCTCTCTGACCCTTTCTGGAACAGGAAACTGAGGTTTGACTGGGGGCCCAAGATCCTATGGCCCATTTTTAGGATGAACTAAAAGTAAAAAACCTGGTCTCCTGTTGCCCCTCACTAGGCTCATTTTATTGCACATGATCTTATAAATCCTTCTGTGAACTCAGAAGGATGGACGTTGTTAAGATTTCCATTTCAGAGATGAGGAACTTGAAGCACAGAAACTAAGTTACTAGTCTAAGACTCAAAGGAGGCAAAGACCTCCTCCTCTTCCTCCTCTCCTCCTCCTCCTCCTCCTCCTTCTCCTCCTCCTTCTTCTTCTTCTTCTTTGTGGTACTGGGGCTTGAACCCAGGGCCTCGCACTTGCATGCTCTGCAAGTGCTGGACCACTGAGCTGCACCCCCAGCCATTTTTTTTTACTTTTTGTGGCAGGGTCTTGCTAAATTACACAGACTGTCTCTAGTCTTGAACTTGCGATCCTCCTGCCTCTGCCTCCCGAGCCGCTGGGATTACACGCATGCGCACCGCACCCGGTAGGGGGCAAAGACTTCTAAACCCACGTCCTCCTGGGCCCCCGAGCTGATCCCATAGAGTCCTGCCCCTCGCCTTCCCATGTTCTCCTGATCAGGCCCATTCTTGCCCCACCCTGGAGACCCTCTTGCCCTGGGTACAGGTACCAGATTCATTGACCACAGGCAGCGCAGACACGCGCCGGTCCACAAAGATGTCCAGTGCCGTCAGGAGGGGCGCGGTTTCCAGAACCACAGCCAAATCGCGGAATGTGCCGATGCCCAAATCTTGGATAGTGCGGTACAGGAAGGATGGCCGGGGCAGCAGGGCACCCTGTTTGCGGTGGGGACACGGTGGTGATGAGAGGTCAAGCGGTGCCCAGAGGGCTCCTAGCTCCTCCCTCCCCCATCCCTAGGCTTAAAGACAGTCCCTCCAATCAGTCAGTGGGCTCCTGAGGCTCCGCCCCCCCGCAGGGCCAGGGCTCACAAAGATGTGCATGAACTTGAGCAGCCGCTTGTGCGTGAGGATGTAGAGCACCGTGCCTGAGACTGGGTCCAGCACTGGCAGGCGATGGATCCGGTTCTTGATGAGGGTGTAGACGGCTTCAAACAGGCTGTGAGGTGGGAGCAGTGAGCCTAAGAACAGTGTGGGGAGAGACATCCCCCATCCCTGACCCCTAAACAGGAGGACAGGGCACCAGGGCCACCTCGATGGTCTGTTTCCCAGGATGAGGAGCAAGCTCAGGGCTGAGTGGGTGGAAGCAGGGCTCGGGTGGATACATGGGGACTCGTACCTGTCATTGGGAGAGATGGAGACCAGAGGCTTGAAGCAGCCTTGAAGGTAGATCTCTGCAGAGAAGGCCAGAGTCAGGCCAGGGGAGCGGCCACGGGCCTCGCCTTGCTTCCTTTCCCACAGGCACCTGAGACCCCATATTGGAAAATCCCCACTGCCCACCATCGGCCTCACACCCAGAGCCCCACCCTCCACCCCATGGCCCCTCTCCCTCTTCCTCTCCCACTCACCCCTCCAGGTCTCAATCTTGTGCTCTTCAATCTCGTAGATCTGGACCTAGAGGCATCAGCAGGACCGTGGAGGTCTGATGTGGGCCCCGTGGGCCCTAGACTTCCTGAAGACTCCCCTCCGCCCGAGCCCTCCTGGGTGCCCCAGGACTCACCAGGGGGGACCTGTAGTAGCGGTGCAGCACCAGGATGAAGTCTGTGATGGTGAGCATCCCTGGAGAGGTGGGAGAGGTGGGGGGAGAGGGTCAGCCTGTAGCCCTTGGGTGCGAGGCAGCTTAAAGGTCTCCCCCACCAGTGTCCTTGCACCATGACTTCTGCCTGTTGCCATTCCCCAGCCACCCTGCTCCGAGCCTCTGCTCACCCACAAAGCTCTGCTTCTTGCTGTCCCACAGAGGGGCTGCCCGCACGCCATTGGCCACCAGGGCAAAGAAGGCCTTCTTGATCTGAGGAGCAGGAAAGGCGAGTGGACGGATGAGTCCCCAGAGGGCCTCACCCTCCTCTTTGTGTCCCTGAGTTTGCACCCCTCCAACAGCCTGCTGTTCCCTCTGCTGCGCCCACCAGGGTCCTCCCATGAGACCTTCTCGTGAGCCTGCCTACCTTTCCCATGTCATGGCGCATACTGGACGTGATCACTCTTGGACACATTTGCTATATGAACAAGGCTGCTTATGGACAGAGACTCTTTGGGACCCTCATCAGACACACCAGGGCATGAGAAACTCGAACTCGGTATTTCCACTTGGAGGTCATGTGTGTGCAGACCCAGTATAATGTTTGCTCCTCTAAGTACTAGAAATATAAGTATTTGCATAATATTTGCATAATTACCCAGGTTTTTTTTCCTGTGAATAAATTTTATATTGACTCATTTTGACCCTCATCCTAAGCAATACTATCTATGCATGCTGGTTGTGTTTTTCTAATATGTTGTTGTTGTTGTTGTTGTTAGGTGTCGTTGAGTTGATATCCTACTCATAGTGACCCTATGTACAACAGGCAAAACACTATTGTCAGTGCTTCTCTGCTATTCATAGGGTTTTCAGTGGCAGATTGATTTTTGGGAGGGGGTTGCCAGTTCCTTCTCCCAAGCCTACAGTATCTGGTGTTCCCAGGTGGTCTTCCATCCAAGTACTAACCAGGCCGGACCCTGCTTAGCTTCTGAGATCTGACAGGATCAGAAGCCGCAGTGCTATGGCTGCAGGCTTTTCTAATATACATTGGAATAAATATAAAGTTATTGAAACAGGTATATCTGTTCATGAAGCACTAGAAGCAAAT
This sequence comes from Pedetes capensis, assembly GCA_007922755.1. Lineage (NCBI taxonomy): Eukaryota > Metazoa > Chordata > Mammalia > Rodentia > Pedetidae > Pedetes > Pedetes capensis. The sequence continues at coordinate 12,646 of VMDO01005357.1, forward strand.
TCTGTCCTGTGGATGACACATATGCATGCTTTGGGCATACATATACCATGGGCTCTCCTGTAACAGTGATAGGAACAGAACCACAGACATTTAGTAGTTTAGCCTTATGGAAGAGCAGGTACCGGAGCACATGCTATTTCCCTGTTTCCAAGAGTTCCCTATGCTTTGTTCTAAGAGGCTCTGCAATGTCTTACACATACTTCATAGTTTGCAAAGCGCCCTCACTCTGTACTGCGTTGTCCCCAGACTCCTGTGAAACCTAGGGCCAGGCAAGTCTTCTGATCTCCATTTTAGAGATGATGGAAGTGAAGTAAGCAACCCAAGGTTTTGCAGATACTATGCAGAGGAGTTGTGATGCCAGTTAAGGGGTGCTCACAGAGAGCAGAATCCCTCCCTCTCCCCATTGGTCCACATGGTGCTAAGAAGGAGTCCTTGCAGGGGACCTGCAAGGGGACATGGCTCGAAAGGGCATCCTGGAGGGTATGAGTGGTGGCTGCAGAGCCATGAGGCTGAGGAGCAGGCTGAGGTGGGGCAGAGCTGGGGCCTCACCTCCAGCGTGGTGTCGAAGATGACCAGCTTGGAGCTGGTGGCCATGGCATCGTAGCAGGTGTGCTCCTGCATGAAGTGCATGTAGACCTGGGCCCCGGGCTTCTGCAGCTCATCGTCCCAGCCCAGGCTGAGCAGTGGGGCCTGTGGGGAGGGGCACTGGGCAGGCCTGTCCTCTTCCAGGCCTTCGAGCTCACAGCCCTGGGAGTCTGCCAACTCCAGATCACCTGTGCTGGAGCCCACAGCTGAGGCCGCACGGTCAGGCAGAAGGAGGTCCGGCCCTGGGAGGGAAGTGCCCACCCCAGCCAAGGAAGCAGCAGCGTGGGCCAAGGGTGTGGCCTTGGGGAATGTGGCCTCCTGCCCAGTGGACTCAGCAGCTGGCCTGGACTCGGCACCTGTTGGGGGGAGAAGAGGGAGAGGACAGTAACTCCATCTTCCAAGCGCTGTCTCATGTGCTGGCTCGGTGATCTCATGGCAGCCGTGGGCAGCCTGGATACTGTGGCCTCATTTTGCAGAGCAGGAGCTGAGTCTCAGAGAGTCACAGTCGACAGAAGCTCTGTCTCATCTTTCTAAGTTGGCCACATTGGGCCTCTGGTTCTGCAGTGAAGTTGTTCCCTCCTATGTGGGGAGACGGAAGCCCACAGGTGATGGCTGGGTCCCCTCTGCACTGTGCAGGGGTCCAAGGCAGAGCCCAAGCCCAGGCTCTGGGCTTTCTCATTGCCCCACTCCCCTCTCCTGGGAAATGACCTTGGCCTCACCTTTCCCCAAACCTGGTGGCTCCCCTTCCTCCACATCCTCCTGCTTTATCCTTCTGGATGCCTTGGCCCCCTGGGTCCCACGAATTCTTTCAGAGCTGGGGGGCATGGCCAGTGATGGCCAGGAGGTGCTGTTTTCTTGCTCTAGGAAGCTCATCTCTAAAAGGGAGAATGGGGCCTGTTTGGTTAGTAAGGAAAAGTACAACAAAGTCAATCACTATGATATTAATAATATTGGCAAACTTCCAAGGGGCTTTTTCTTCACCCCAATTCTCATTCCACGTTCATAGCTGCCTCTAAGCGAGGCATTATTATCATCCCTACTTTACTGACAAGGGACCAAAGATTCAGAGAAGTTAAGCAATTTGTAGTAAATCACACAGCTAGGAAGTGGTAAAGTCAGGGCTGGGGTCCAGGTCTTCAGCAAAGAGTAAAGACATACACGGGGGAAAGGAGGAAGAAGAACCGAGGCAGAGAGAAAAAAGGACCTCTCTTGACAAGAGCCGAGGTGCTGGTGGCGATGGAGGTCCCAGAAAGGGGAGAGACAAAGGAGCTATGGGAGAGGAGGGCAGGCCATGCATAAGGAGGGAACAGTCCAATTACCTTGATGCTCAGGCTCCCCAACGCTGCTCCAGGACGGGGTCTATGGGGAGAAGACTGTCTGAAAGGAGGCGAAACTGCGTTCTGTTCCCAGACCCCAGAAACACAGACACGCACATACATGCCGACACACACACGCGCCGATACAAACATACGCGGAACATAAACGCACGCACACACCCAGCCACTCCTGGACGCACGCACAACCGCACACAGGATATACAGACACACGGAGGAACTGCAGCTCGATCACACACCTCCCGGCACGCGCACGCACACACACTCACACGCCTGCTCTCGAGCCTCCCGCCCCAGCTCCGGCCCCCTGGGACCTCAGTACCCTGCGCAGTACGTGCTCCAGCTCGGGCTCCATGCGGCCAGTCCTGACCCAGGCGAGAGTGCGCGACAGGCGGCCGGGTGGCACTATTCTGGGCCGGCCCCTGGCGCCCTGCCCTCCCGGATCGGGTTCTCCTCGCTGATTGGTGTCAGGCGGCGGGGAGGGAGGGGTCCGCCGCGCAGCTGCTCCAGAACCGGGGGTGGCTGCGAGGGCAGGAGAGACCCGGACAATCCCGGTGCCGGGGCCGGGGCTGCCCCTCGGGACTCTGAGGACGAGCCCTCAGGACCCTGCTTGGGGCAGGCGGCTGGGGCGTTGTGGGAACACAGGCGCGGGGAGAAGTCCGGTTCGAGTGTTAGGGCCTCTTCATCAGGCGCCAAAGGAGGGAAGGCGGATGCGGTGGCGCTTAACTTTCTTTCTAGCGCCAACTTCAGTAGGGAGTGATGCACGAGTTAGAAAGGAGAAGTTGTGGCCAGCTCGGAGGCTGGGGATAAGGTGAGGGGGTTGTGGGTGGTCCGTGGCGAGCAGCCAATGTATGTCCAGATGTCCCCATTAGGGTACCCATTTGCTGTCCCTCTCTCAGGTGGAGGAGATGGAGCGTGTGATCGGGCTGGCGGGGCGCTGTGCGGATCCCCTCAAGATGTGAGCTGGGCTCGCAGGTGTGGGCAGACGCTTGTCCGTGAAGGGCGTGATCCCGTTTCTACCTTGGTAGGGGGATGTATATGAGCGTGCACGAGCCCCAGCCCCGTTCCTCTGGGTGTTCTGCTGCCCTGCTTTCCCTGGTGCCAGTGGGATCCCAGCCTGGCTCTGGTGGCTGGCCTCCCCCTTCCTTGGCATTCCTGAGGCTTGAGTCAACATCCAGATCCGGAATGCTGACCCAGCTGCTCAGGCTCCCCTCTCCCCCTTGCTGCCCCTCCCTTCCCCTCTTTCCAGCCTCTTCCATTGCAGCCCCTGGCCCCAGAGTGAATGCTCTGCACTAGATTACTGGCTTCTTGCTGAATTTATTGGCCATATTTTCCCTCCTTCCTCAAAGAACCTACACTCCCTGTGGGGAGGGTGGCAGAGTGCAGAATCCCAGAAAAGCCTGTCTTTGCATGTGTGTCTTGGACACTATGAGATCCCCATGGCCTGTTACTTAGTCCCAGATAGTGGAACTTCTAAGGCATAGCCAATGGGGATAGCTCAAACAATAGAAACACTATCAGCCCATGATCTACTTCCAAGGCCTCAGAGCTGACGGACAGACCCTATATTTAACTGGAACATACAATGGTCCACATGTTACCAACACACAATATTTTCCTTGCTGTTGTTGTTAGGTAGCATGGAGTGGGGTGCGACTCATAGTGACCCTCACAGGATTTTCAATGGCTGATTGTTTCAGGATTGCTTTGGGAGTGGATTGCCAGGTCCTTCTCCTGTTTTTTGTGGTGCTGGGGATTGAACCAAGGGCCTCAGAGAGTGCAGCACGGCACTCTACCAACTAAGCTAAACCCCAGCCTCATTTTCTTTGCTATCTGCTGTTCAGTCTCTAAACCAATGACACTTGTTCCAGGCTTTTTAGTAGCACCACTTACAAATGCCAAATTTTGCATTCATTAGGGTTCATGTTTGGTTGCCGTAACAGAGACCCAGCTTAAGAATGACTTAAACGAGAAAGCTTCTTTCTCTCTTTTATACTAGTCTACAGACAATTTAAAGCTGCTAGGTGATTCTGAAACCCTTCAGAGCATCTTCCATTTGGGGTACAAGTTGGCTGCTGTAGCTCCTGCCATCGTACTCGCATTCCAGTCAGCAAAAGGGAATGAAAAAGAGAGGAATTCATGCGTATTGCTTCTAAGGCCTGAGGTGGAAGTTGCTGCCATCACCTCCATTCACAACGCATTGGCCAAATTTAGTCACAAGGCCATATTTGGCTTCAAGGAGGGTTGGGACTCAGTCTTCCTTACAGGCAGCCATCCCAGCTAAAATTCATGTGATCCTATTACTAAAGAAAGAAGAGGAAAATAGATAAGAGGGGGCAGCTGGCAGCCTCTGTCACAGAATGTTTTTGTCGTCATCTTACACTCACAGGCTCAAAGAAAACAGGCAACACTTTCCAAGGTCGTTTGGCAAGCAAATGGCTGAACATAAACTAATGAGGTCTGGCTGACCCCAGAAAAGACTTCTCATCACATCCAGCCAACATATTTTGGCCGTCCAGGCGCTCGCAGTTGAACTGGAGCTGAAAGATATTTGCACGTGAAACTGTTGCATAAGTGCCAGGCCAGCTGTGCACTGACACGGATGCACAGGACATGTCCTACCAGGAGAGAAGTGCAGAGTTCGAGACACAGTCAGGGAAGACTTTTCAGAAGAGGAGACCCTGCTCCTGGCTCTGCAGGGTGGAACACAGCAAATGTAGTATGGCAGACAAGGCACTGGGGTGAGCCAAACCCGCTCTGCACCTGCGAAGGTGACTCAGGGCGCAGGGCTGGGAGTTGGGAGCTGGGGGTGGGATTTTGGGTCTGTGGTACCACATTCTTTGGGGATGGTCCACAGAGCCTGTAACTCATGGAAACAGATCGGAAATGCAAGCCACAGGCATGTATTGGCTACAGCTTGCCGCTATTAGCAAAGTCCTCCCAGAGATATGCTTGCAAGTCAGCTGTACGAGGTGGTTTGGAAGAGGCGGCCTTAGCAAGGGCTGTGCCCGGCCTCCACTCCTTGCTCAAGCATGTCCTGTCCAGCAGATCATGGGCAGATATCAAAATAAGGGATTTCTGCACTGGGCATGTAATTCAGTAGTAGAGTGTTTGCCTAGCATATGTGAGGTCCTGGGTTTCATCTCCAGCACTGCAAAAAGAGAAGAAAGGAAGAAAGAGAGAAAGAAAAAGAAAGAAAGAAAGAAAGAAAGAAAGAAAGAAAGAAAGAAAGACATAAGGGAATTCCCTCTACTGCGAGGCATGTATTCTCAGCCTCAAGACAGCCACCACCAGTTTGAGAGAGGACAATAGGAAAAACACCAAAAGTCCAGAGAATTCCAGCATAAAAACGATGTTTACATGAGACCATTGGTTGTGGCTACTCAAACATGAGCCAATTAGAAGGCTTCTAGGATTTTTGAGGGCACCATATTGACAAAGAACCATAAACCCAATCAGCAAGGACTGGTTTGACCCTCCTCTCTGATTGTTCTCCACCTCACAAGTCTACCCCAGCCCAAAGAGGGCTGGGAACTGTAGAGTATTCATGAAGGACATGCTTCCCTGTGCAGCCACAGTGGACATTGGATAAGGAACAGTTCCCCAGGGGGCAAGACCAGAGACTACATGGAACAAGGGAAAGGGGGCAGCCTCTCAGAGGGCACATCCAGGGGCAGCCAGATGTGTCCATCTGGATGTAGTGACTTTTTATTTTTCATGGTACTGGATTTTGAACCCAGGGCCTCTCGCTTGCATGCTTTACAAGTGCTGGACCACTGAGCTGTATGCCCAGCCCATTTTTTAACTTTTTTTGAGACAGAGTCTTGCTAAATTACAAAGACTACCTCTGGTCTCGAACTTGAGATCCTCCTGCCTCCACCTCCCCAGCCGCTGGGATTACAGGTGTGAGCCACCTTGCCCAGCTTGGATGTAGTGATTTTTAAGATCAAGGGGCCACTGGATGTTTGCCATTCGTTGCTATTGGGAGTGGAGGTTTTGATGGAATTTCTCTTGTTCCTCCTCCATTGTCACCTATGGGAAGTGTGAAGAGCAGGTTACCTGCTTGTTAGTTTAGGGCTCCAGAACAGGACCTGGAAGAGGGAACTACCCACCCCTCAGAGATCCTGCAGGCTGTACTCAGAAGGAACCGACTTGCCTCCCTTTGAAGGGTGTTAAATATATCCTTCCCATGGGCTCAGGCAAGGCAACACCTGCCCTCCCCTTCTTCCTCTACTACTAAGTCCTCACAATTTTAACTGTGTGCAAGATTCTGCTTCCCAGCTTCTCTTGTTCCTCTGCAGATAGTGTGGCCATGTGACTAAGCTTGGCCAATGAGAGTTGAGCAGCAATGTCATATATGCAACTTCTAAGGGTGCCAATGAAGGAGGGAGGAGACATCCCCCTTGCTCCTGACTGGGATTATTGATGTGATGGTGGGAGTGGGAACAACCATTAGAACTCAATGGTGGAAGGTGCAGGTTGGAAATGATAGACCTTCCTCAACCCCCTATCCTGGTCTGCATACCTGTCTTCTTCTGTTTTGTGTGGCTATAACAGAATACCATAGAACTGGTAATTTACAAAGAAAAGATATTCATTTCTCCTAATTCTGGAGGGTGAAGAAGTGCAGGATCAAGGGGCTACATTTGAAAGAGTCTTCTTCCTTCGTCATCCCATGGCAGCAGGCAGAGGGACAAGGGAGAATGCATGAGAGCAAGAGAGGGCTGAACTAGTTTTTATAACAACCCTACTCTTAAGGTAACAAACCCACTTCAGTGAGAACAGCATTAATCCATTCCTGAGGGAAGAACCTTCATGACTTAATCATATCTTAAAGCCCCATCTCTCAACACTGTTGCACTGGGATAAATTTCTAAGATATGAACTTTTGGGGACACATTCAGACCATGGTACGTCCCTGCCCCCACCTCTGGACTGTTTTGTTAGAGAGAAATAAACAGTGTTGTTTAAGCCACTGTCAAGTTGAACCTTTGCTATAGCAGCCAAGTTTTTCTCTAATGTATATAAATACATTGCAGGATTGGGGTAGGATTAGAAATCCCATATGCAAATATGACCCTTCATGTTTATGAAATGCTTAGTATCTACCAGACACAGTGCAAAATAAATTATAGGTAGTGAAATATATAATCCCTTGCAACCCCATGAGATAAATACTTTCATTACTGCAGTTTTACAGATGAGAAAACACAGGCATAAATAGCTTAAGTAACTTGATCAAAATAGCAAATATACTTGGTTATGGGGCCAAGTATAAAAAGCAAGGTTTCTGGACCCCATCAGCCACAACTTACACACTAAATATTATGGAAAATACTGGTGTGGCATGTAATATATGCTCTGTAAGTGGTTACTATTATTATTGCCTGGCCACCTGCTTCCAGTGTCCCTAGACCTCCAGTTACAAGGCACTGCAGGCAGGCCTGGGAGGGTTCTGACTCTTCTCAGTCACCTCCTGTGGCCCTCCAGGAGGTGGACTCCAGCGCTGCTCAGCACTGAAACCATAGTGATTTTCCTGTTTTAAAGGACAGCCCTGCCCTGCCCTGCCCTGCACCTGCCCCTGCCCTGCCCTGCCCTGCACCTGCCTTTTGCCTGATGGAGCTGCTGCACCTGTTCTTGTTGCCAGCCTAGCAACTCCTTTGGCAAGAAATTAGCAGAAGGCATTGGCTTTACTTAGGTAATGTATACTTCTCGGGTGTTTGATTTTAGCCTCTGGCTATGGTATTATATTCCTTGGAACCCTGCTTCTTGCCTCACTCACAGAGTAGATGTATAATAAGGACCCTTCACCCTGACCCTGGGGTGAATTTGGCTGCCACCTCTGGAGAGCTGATTTAACTAGTACATGGGGTTGGGGATCCTGTTTAAGTGTTATTTTTATATCAGAGGGAGAAAAACAGCCTGAGGATGCCAAAGGAGCAGCCTGGATGAGACCTATTACTGATAAATCACAAATGGGGTCCCCTCCCCCAGGCCAGGATGGTTGAAAGGCTGTGAAAGTTGCCTTTGTTCAGTTACCCAGACACATCGCTCCTGTCCAGTCTGTGTGTGGCTGGAGAGCAGCATGTGCACCAATGTCCCAAGGACCCGGACAGACCCAGTACCTTGTTAATGAATCCAGTTGGTTTCATGGGTCTCCTTGGAGCCTTTTTCTGTGAGCTGTTGGGGATGGTGGTGGGCAGATGGTTCTTTTGTCTACCCAGAATCCCTTTGCCCCTCTTTTGGCAGGTTTCTCCTCAGTGCTTTTAAGAAAGTGCTCTCTATTATTTGTAACCAGCATTTTCCTCCAGTTTCACAGCATGTGATTTTGGACTGCAGGTGGGTCACAGGAAGTATACCTCTGACTCAGACTTAGCCAATCACACATCAAATGCCTTTGGCCACTGCGAAGGGCCATTGGCAGAATTAAGTCAAATAATGGTGAATCTTAGGACTTTGGAAGGAGTTAGTAGGAACTTGTTACCATGAGATCTGGATCTGTGAGGATGTAAATGTGGAGATTCTAGAGGCTATCATGCAGAATGAAGCCAAACCACATGGCAAAAGAGCCATGATCTGAAAAAGACCCAATCCTTCCTACATTCACTGGACCCTTGCATCAAACTGTACCTGAAGACCTACCATTGGGTTTTTCAGTGACATGAGCCAATCAAGTCGTTTGTTGTTTGTGTGGTTGTTTAATGCATTTTCAATGGAATCTTCTGTCACCTGCAGCTGAAAGACTTCTGATACCAGAGTTAACGAAGAAACAAAAGATCTAGACACTTCAAAAGCTTCTAGGTGGGAGTTATTCAGACGCTGAACTTTCCCGAGAAATAGTACACATTTGAAAAAGCAATTAGAGTAAATCAACCAGGTATCAATAGGGGTTTATAAAGTACTGGAAGAAAATACGGTAAAAGAAAGTTTGGAATGGGACAAAGTTATTGAAGGAAGGCTTCCTAAATAAGGTGAGTTTAGATATAGGAATAATAATCATGGCAACTGAAACTATTTGCTGTGACTAGCTATGCACTGCCTGCAGCCGTACCACTGTGGCATCCAATCCCATCAGATCTCGGAAGCTAAGTAGGCTTGCACCTGGTCAGCACTTGGATGGGTGACCACCTGGGAACACCAGGTGCTGCAGGTTTGGGAGAGGGACCCAGCAACCCACCCCCCACCCAAAACACAATCTGCCATTGAAAACCCTACGAATAGGAGAGAAGTAGTAACAATACTGTTTCACCTGTTGTACATAAGGTCGCTATGAGTGGGATACCGACTTGACAGCGCCTAACAACAACACAACAGCTATGCACTGGATATTGGATTAAGCAGTTTACATATGTGGTGGGAAAGTATTGTAAAACAGTAACAAAATTGGTGGTGGTGGGGATACATACTTCCTTCTACCCTAGTCCCCTTTTCTAATTCAAGTGTGGTATATCTGAGTTTATTGCCTCTGGGAAGAAATGATACAGTGGTGAGGAATATCTTCTGACTTGTGAATTTCAAAAGTGAAGTCTTTTGGGAGTAAAGGCAGTTATCTTTAGCTTAAGCAAAAGATTTAGGAGTTTAGGCAGGCTGGGTTCTTCAGAAAACATCTTCCACTGAAAATGACTCAAAATGCTCCATAAAATTTAAAGAGAATTTTCTTAAATCTTCAGGGGCAACTGGAAGGAAAATGGACACACAGTGAAGGCGGTGAGAAAAGAGATGACTTTTGCTCTAGGGCATCAGCCAGTGCTAGCAAGAGCCACGTGGGGTGATGGGGCTGAAGGATCACACAAGTTGAGAGGGTCATTGGCGACCTTATTAGCAAAAAGCTGGCATACGAAAGGACTACATTCGCAGAGTAAGTGTATCCAGAAGCAAACTAGTTCTTACATGGATTCACAGGCAAGATGGCCTCATCTGAACCAAATCTTGAACTTAGTTTAAGGTGGTCCTAAATCAGTAATGACTCCAAGTGCCTGGTCAAAGCAAATGTAAATGTTCTCTGGAGAAACTTACCTTCTTCCAAAACTACAAATTATTCCAACAATATATATCATACAGTTGAAGATAATCAAATATATAAGGAGAATAAAAATCATAAGCAAGAACCAGCAGAAAAGACAACAGAAATAAACCTGTATAACCTTCAGAAATTGGGATTATCAGACCCTTTATATACAATGATATGCCAACTATGTTTAAAGAAATATAAGATGAGGGCCAGCTGTGATGGCACATGCCTGTAATCCCAGTAATTAGGGAGGCAGAGGCAGGAGGATCATGAGTTTGAGGCCAGAGGCAACCTGAGTAACTTAATGAGACCCTGACTCAAAAGAAATTAGAAAATAGACTGGGAGTTCAGCCCAATGGTAGAGCATTTGCAAAGTATGTGCGTGGCCCTGAGTTCAACCCCCAAATATCACAAAAAGAAAGGAAAAGAAAGAAAGAAAAAAAGAGAGAAATATAAAACAAGTTTGAAAAAGTATGGAGCACACTGTTGTTGTTGTTAGGTGCCATAGAGTCGTGTCCGACTCATAGAGACCCTCATAGAGTTTTCAATGGCAGATTGTTTAGGGATTACCTTGGGAGTGGGTTGCCATGTCCTTCTCCCATTTTTTGCGGTGCTGGGAATTGAACTCAGGACCTCAGAGACTGCAGAGCGGCACTCTACCAACTGAGCTAAATCCCAGCCCCTATGGAGCACATACAGAACTATAAAAGGAAGCATAACAGGGCTGAGGTTAGTTCAATGGTAGAGCATTTGCCTAGCATGTGTGAAGCCAAGGGCTCAAATGCCAACCCCAAATTAGTTAATTAAGCAACATTAATGATTGAAAAAAGTAAGTAGAATGTCTAGAAATAAAAAATACATAAGTGAAAGTAAAATCTTAATAGATCAATTTAACAATAGATTAGATATTATTGAAAAAAGAACTGAAGAATGAATCAGAAGCTACCTAGAGTGTAATACAGGATCTCTGGGAGATATGTAAGCCTTACCACCAAGTCAGTTATGTATTTGCACCTGGGTTGAAAAGAAACCAGTCGGGAAAATGAGGTGATTGTTTCTTGTTCTGTGGTCTTGGAAAACTATGAGCCCCCTTTCTATATGCATTAACTGAGAATTGTAGTATCTGCTATCCAGGACGTAATGCTGATTTAAGATAAAGTAAATACTAATGAAAATAGACCAGTGTGAGCTGTGTACTTGTATTTCACCTGCTAATAATAAATGTGTCACATTTGAAACTAATGCGCCAAAATCCTGGAGCTTAAAGTGATACCCTTTGATTAACAAAGAGATCTGTCCTCCCTGCCACCCCCAGGCAATTCTCTTTAGGAGTCTGAGTATGTCCCACACATAGGCTTCATGTGCTGGGCTGCAGTCCCACTGCTCTGCTGCCCTCTGCACCTGTCCTCTTTCTCTTCATTGGCTGAGGTCGCACTATAATCCATGGCACTGCCTGGGCCATCTTACTTCTCTGACCATAGACTTCCATGTCTCTGACTCTCTCAGTCCAACAGAAACTTTCTGTTTACTTCTTAAGACTAGCTATTTCAAAGAGGGCTCCTACTGCCAAGCTGCTGGCCCTTAGTAACACCCATGTATCACATAGCCCTCTCCTTTCCAGAGCCTCAGGTATGTATATTGGATTGGAGGGAATTACTGGGTTACAGTGACAGTCAAGGGCAGCCTCTTTCCCACCTGGCTTCATAGCCTCCTTTCCCATCCTGGTTCAGCTCTGCTGTCTAGTACAGCCTCCCCTACCACATTTCTGTCATGTACGCTGAGTTTGCCTCAAAAGCTCATCTCTGTCTCTCTGTGTGTCTCCCTCCCTCCTTTCTCTCAGTGTGACCTTCTTCAGGAAACCCCAGTTTACCAGTTGCACATGTTTAAAATACCGATAATAAACCAGGATTACAGAGCTCCTGGGTAGCATTCAGTATCTGTCCTGAGCAGTCCTGGTTCACCTACAGCCCACAGAAAAACTTCAGGATTAGTGTTGCCTCATTCTATTAGGGTCTCACCAGGGTTCTTGCTCTGCTCAGCCAACAAATGTTGTTGCACTAGCCATGTGACTTTCAGTAAGTCATTTATATTCTTTGAGCCTTGATTTCCACATTTCTAAAATGGGTGTGGGAGAAGGAGCCCACTTGCGAAACAATCAGCCATTGAAAACCCTATGAATAGCAGAAAAACATTGACAATAGTGCCAGGCACGGCACAATGTCGGGTAGTGTTTCATCTGTTGTACATAGGGTCACTATGAATTGGACCTGATTTGATGGCACTTAACCACCACAACAACAATGAAATGAGTACAATTAATATCTACCAAATAGAGTTGACATTTCAGAAGTAATATTTGTACCTAGTCAGAAAATTCCAAAGAATGTAGATAGGTGTAAAACTGAGAAGACCCGAGAAGAAACCCAAGGCAACCCCTGTTAACAATTTTTTGTGTTGCAGAAATTTACACGTTTGTAGGATTTATCTTGGATATGCTATTCCTGTTTTCTTCATTCAAAGTATGTATTTACCCTGTCACTATATGTAGAGCCTATATTTTATGGTCCGGGATTTAGCTCAGTTGGTAGAGCACCGCTCTGCAGTCTCTGAGGTCCCAAGTTCGATTCCCAGCACCACAAAAACAGGAGAAGGACGTGGCAACTCACTCCCCAGGCAATCTCGAAACAATTAGCCATTGAAAACCCTGTAAGGGTTGCTATGAGTTGGACACGACTCGATGGCACCTAACAACAACAACAACATATTTTATGGTATTTACTATGTGTAATTATTTTATTATTGATGAATATTTAGGGTTTTTTGTTTTTTGTGTTTTGATTTTTTTTACTATTTTACTATTACAATAATGCCCTAACAATATATTTCATTTGAATATCTTAAAGCTGCCTGCAGCTATAGCCCTGTGGCATCTGATCCAGACAGATTTCGGAAGCTAAGCAGGGTCAGGCCTGGTTAGTACCTGGATGGGAGACTGCCTGGGAACACCAGAAGCTGTAGGCTTGGGAGAAGGACCTGGCAACCCCTTCCCAAAAATCAATCTGCCATTGAAAACCCTATGAACAGCAGAGAAGCACTGACAATAGTGTTTCCCCTGTTGTACAGAGGGTCGCTATGAGTTGGATACTGACTCAACAGCACCTAACAACAACAACAACAATCTTAAAGCTATAAATTTCCTTTTAACTTGGAGGTAAAAAGAATGCATTTGAGTATTCTGTAGAATTCAGTAATTTTCCATGATGTTAGGTTTCTTTTCCACAAAGAGCATTTAAAAACCTTTTGTACTTGGGTGCAGTAGTATACTCTTATAATCCGAGTGACTTGGGAGACTGAGGCAGGAGGATAGAGAGTTTAAGGCCAGAGGCACCCTGAATAACTTAGCGAGACCCTGACTCAAAAATAAAAAATCAAAAACGGCTCAGGGTGCAGCTCAGTGGTAGAGCACTTGCAAAGCATGCAGGAGGCCTTGGGTTCAACTTCCCCGGACTATGCAGAAACAAATAAAAGAAAAAACCAAAACAAAACACAAAACAAACCAACAACATTTCATAAGCAGAAAGAAGGAAAAAGAGAGAAAGGAAGTCTCATCTTCAACGTGGAGACTCCTAAGGGTAGGTGGTGCTGGAATGGAATGCTACTTTGAAACACTGAGACTTAGGCTCTAATTGCTAATATCCCAGAGACAGAGAAAAATGCCTTGCCTGGAAGCAGACCTGGGACTCAGCTGGCTCTCTCTGTCCTTCCTCAGAGCTTTGTCCTGAGTAGCTGTCCCTCCAGTAGTCTCCTTAGGGATCTCAACCTGTTGCTAAGCTACCTTCCCTGGCTCTGTGGCTCTTCCCACTCCCCTGGCAGAGCTGGTTGTTGTTGTGGTTGTTGTTGTTAGGTGCAGTCGAGTTGAGTCCAACTCATAGCGACCCTCATAGGGTTTTCAATGGCTGACTGTTTTGGGATTGCCTTGGGAGTGGGTTGCCACGTCCTTCTCCCATTTTGCAGTGCTAGGAATCAAACTTGGGACCTCAGAGACTACAGAGCAGTGCTCTACTGGGCTGGCTAAATCCCAGCCCGTTGTTGTGGTTAGGTGCTATCAAATTGGGTCTGAATTATAGCGACACTATGTACAACAGAATGAAACACTACCAGACACTGTGCCACACCCAGCACTATGTCAGTGCTCCTCTGCTATGCATTGAGTTTTTGATGGCTGATTGTTTCAGGAGTGTGCTGCTGCGTCCTTCTCCCAAGCCTACAGCATCCGGTATTCCCAGGTGGTCTCCCATCTAAGTACTGGCCAAGTACTAGCCAGGCCTGACCCTGCTTAGCTTCCGAGATCTTACCAGGGTGGTATGTCTATAGAGCTTGTGTTTGTTGTTGTTGTTAGGTGCCTTCAAGTTGGGTCTGACTCATCGTGACCCTATGTACAACAGAAGGAAACACTACCAAACACTGTGGCATGCCTGGCACTATGTCACTATGTCCATGCTCCTCTGCTATTCATAGGGTTTTCAATCATAGATTGTTTTGGGATTGGGCTGCCAGGTCCTTCTCCCATTTATGCGGTGCTGGGGATCAAATTCAGGGCCTCAGAGAGTGCCGAGCAGCATTCTACCAACTAAGCTAAACCCCAGCCCATAGAACTAGAGGGACTCAAAGTCTGCTCCTTAGGATCTGGTGCCCTCTGTTGGCTTGTAAGATTCACCACAATCCTTACAGGATTGTCGAGTCTATGATACATTAGGGCTCTGCCGTGTCTACTTTTTGTTGTACGCGGAAACAGGCAGCAAGTGGGGAAGCGACTTGCTCAAGGACACAAAGCAAACACTCATCCCTATTAGCAGCCCTTGGACCTCCTAGCTTTCTTCCAGTACTGTGTCCAGGACGCCATTGTTGGAAGGAATGCAGAAGACCCAGAAGATACTAGCTTCAGAGAGGGTGCATCCAATGTGTCCCCAGGGGCATTCAGGAGCTCTAGTCACACAGGGCATCCCTGGGCTGCAAGAACGAATGCTCACCTGGAGTTGTCCTTTGCAGTGCTCCAGGGCAGTGGGCCGTGTTGCCCTCCCTGGGAACCTCTCTTCTCCCTTTCCAGCACCGATGAGTTTCCAACATCCTGGGCGTAGGCCATGTTCCCCCATCACTGCCTGCCTCTTCATATATTTTGCCATATCTAGGTACCACCTTGACTATTATTTATTCAGCACTTTTCTTTAAACTGCCTCATTTTAAACTTCAAGCTTCAAGGAAATGCATCATCCTTCCCCTGGGTGATGATTTCTATGGGCATCTGGTTCCCTGGGAATTGCCGAGTCCTCATTATCCTCATTTCGTGCAAGAAAACTTGATCTTCACCCTGAATTCTTCACTTTAAAAAGAACCATTTTTCATGAAGGGAAACCTGGTATCTTTCAGCACTGACATTGTTCTCAGCTTTCAAGGCGCTCTCTAATCCTCATCACAGATCTATGGGGGAGGCATTGAGGTCATCATGGGAAACTGAGGCAAAGGCAGGAATTACTTGCCTAAGTCCCCAACATTGGTAAATGACTGAGCTGAACTTGATCCCACCCTGGCTATTGCCAAAGACAGCTGATAAGATCTAGCTTGCCTTCTGAAGTTAAAAATAAAATGATACAAAGCAATAGTTAAGAAATAATGGAAGCCGGGTGTGGTAGCACATGCCTGTAATTCCAGCGACTTGAGAGGTGGAGGCAAGGGGAGGGCAGGTTTGAGGTCAAAGGCAGCCCGCATAACTTAGCAAGATACTGTCTCAATGTAAAAAATAAGAAATAAGGGCTGGGGGTGCAGCTCCGTGGTAGAGCACTTGCGAAATACGCGCGATGCCCTGGCTTCAGACCCTTAGTACTGCAAAAAGAAAAAATAAGTAAACAGAAAGAAATAATGGTGGGGGAGCATCTGCGTAAAGAAGGGATTCCCTGTGTCGAGGGAGGCAGTTGGTGGAGGCTGAGCGCAGCAGATGGGTCACGCTGAGTAGAGGCAGGGACCACGTGCAGGATCCAAACCCACAGGCAGTTCCAGGAATGTGCAGGCCATTAGTCCTAGAGATGAGGGGATAAGAAGGAGTGTTCTGGGTCCTGCCTTTGATGTCATTGATCCTGCTGGGTACCTTGTGGCCCCTACTGACCATTTAAAGGCGTTTAGTAATGCTATCTCCGTGCCTGGATGGAACGGATTGCCCAGAGCCTTCCCAAAGACAGTGCTAGATCACTGGGATAAGCAGAGGCTCCAGGGTGAGGGGTCTGTGTAAAAGCACAAGCTGGAATGATAATATCACTCAGTGGTAACGATTGTGGCCATGGCGTCCTCATCTGCCAAACATCCCATCCATGTACACGCAAAGATGTCCCACCAGGCTTCCCTTCAGAAAGGACTCGCTATCGGACTTGCTATAGGAAGTATGGTCAGAAGATGGAGGTCTTTAGCCATCAGCTCTTTCACGGTTCGTCTCAGCAGCAGAGAACACCCCTTACCTTTCCTAGGGTTGCCTACCTAGCTGATGACAAAGTGAAGCAGGTTTGCAGAGGCCTGGCCATGTCAACAGGAACATGGTTGGACAAACTCCCTCCAAAGTGCAGGGCTCTGGGTTTGAGGGTTGGGGTTGAGGCACCCTGCATAACTTAGCGAGACCCTGACTCAAAAATAAAAAAATAAAAAATGGCTCAGGGTGCAGCTCAGTGGTAGAGCACTTGCAAAGCATGCATGAGGCCCTGGGTTCAACCTCCCAGGAGGCTTTGTCTGCCCAGTCCTGTTTCCTTCCCTTCTTTCACAGGTTTTGACTCCAAGAAAATCTCTTGCATCTCAAATTCATTTTGGTATCTACTTCTGGAGAACCCAGCCTGTAACATGATTTATTTTACATGCCCAGGACACAGGAAGGCATGTAATGGCTTTGGTTAAATGATTCCAGATATGAATCCAAAACTTGAGAGTTGTCTTGCTCATCAGGAACCACTTTCTAGATGCCCTGGATTCTTCTTTGGTGGAGACATTGGAGGCAAGTAGGTCAGTCTGTGGGGCTAAGCAACAGCCTCCTTGTATGATCGGCCCCTCATAGAATCAGAGAACACAACTTGAAGCCATGAGGCTTAGGAGCAGCTGAGGAAGGCTTACTGAGAGAAGAATGACAATGAAGATGACAGGTATGGCAGGCACAGCACTGTGTTCATCTAGTGGCTTCCCAAATATTTACCAAGTACATGTTACAGGCCAGGCCTCCCTAGGAGGGAGAAGGTACCTTGGAAAAGCACTTTGCAGAAGGTCTCTGATGCTGCCTGTGCCTTGAGACAGTGCCTAGCCCTGTGAGCTTTGGTTATTTCCTTAATCAGTTCCCCCATTATTTGATTTGTTTTTCACTGCCTAGCTGATTTTTCTATAATAAGAACAACCATCAATCAAAGAGTAAAGAAATAAGCAAAAAATTCAGTGTGGTTCTTCACCATTTAATAGCATCGACTATTCATGAGATTTTAAGTCCTCTTCAGCTCCTTATCATTGTACACAGGTCTGCTTCTTAGTCTTTATTATTAAAATAACATTGTGGGTGCTCTTTTTGTCACTTGGCATTATTTCAAAGAGAATATTCCTTGTTCCAGTACAATGAACATATTTCTCATCTTAAGGCCTACATATAGTCTGTCATGTGGTCAAATCATATGTGATTTAACCATGCCCTCTTGCCAGCTCAGCATTACAAGATGCTTCTAGCTACTCCCTAATATAGAAAATGTATTTATAGTTACATTGTCATGCGTACATAGGTCTTCTCCTCTTGAATATTGATCCAGAAGTGAAATCCTAAACAGTCTCCGCCCAGTTTTGGTAGAATGATCTCCAGAAAGCGTAGCCAAACTTACAGTTCTAGTAGCTATACACAAGGGATTCTCCACGCATCTGCCAATTTTTAGTTTTGCATCTTCTAAAATGTTGTTAATTTTACAAATTAGAGTTCATCCTAGGTCTAGTTGTTAATTTGCATTTTTCTGTCTTGGAGACAAGCTTTCAGTTTTCTCTTGAAGAGCCGTGTACCATTTGCCAGGAGATGGCGCTGTGGCTCTGTGCTTAGACTGAGAAGCGGTGGGATGGAAGCGTTGGGTGTGTGTATGTGCCAGGAGACGACATCAATCTGAAGGGCTCCCCAATTTCTCAACTGAGTTTGGAAAACTTAAGTTGGGTAAGGAGGCACCATACTGTTTCCTGAGTTACCCTGACCTGCCCTTCCCTGTGGGATATCTTTCCCTCTTTCAATGTTCAACTGTGGCCCAAGTTTATGAAGTGTCCCTTGCCGGCCAGACTCAGTTCATGTCCTCCAAAACACTCAGAAGCACTGGGGGGTGGGAGGGGTGTGGAATATACAGATAAAACCCACCCACTCTAGATGCTGTACTTCCTATAAAGCAGATTTGAAGTGCTGTGAGTCATTGGGAATCGGAGAGATTGCCACTAGCTACAGGTATCTGCCTCCATGTGTCTGTGAGTTGTGCTATGGGAGCTTGCATGTTGCTGTGATACTGAGAGTTTTGCCACTGGCATTTTAGATACCAGAAAGTTCACCCATGGTGAACAAGTTTCAGCTGACCTTCCAGACTAAGACAGACTAGTGAGTAGGATCCAACAGCAGCCCACTCCTGAAACAATTAGGCACTGAAAGCCCTATGAATAGCAGAGAAGCACTGTTAGATATAATGCTGGGAAATGAGCTCTCCAGGCTGGAAAGAATTCAAGAAATGACTGGAGAAGAGTTGCTTCCTCAAAATAGAGTCAACCTTTACGATGGGAATGAAGTAAAGCCCCTGGGACCTCTTTTTGCTGATGTAGCATGCCTCAAAATGAGAAAAAAAGATAGTGTCTGCAACAATATCTCAAACATAAAGAAACCATGTGCATGGCACAGTGTTGGGTAGCGATTTTTCTGCTGTACATAGAGTCACCATGAGTTGGATCCAACTTGATGCCATCTAACAACAGATATCTGTGATCTTGAGAGAAGCAGGGGCTGAGCTGGGCAGGCTGGGGAGTGGGGTGCAGAGAGAGTGCAGAGGGAGTGGGTGGGGGCCAGGACTTGGAGTCTTACCATAACCACTGTGCACCTGGGCCTCTTCTGGAGACAAAGTGCAAGATGAGGCTGGGAAAATAAGCAAAAGGCAAACCGGGGCGGGACCTCAATGTCAAGCTAAGTATGTACTTTATTTTGCAAGCAAAGGGGTGACGATGAAACTTTTATAGCAAGAAAATGATGGGATGGTGCTTGTGCCTCAGCAAAATTGGCACGTGGTTGAGCTAATTCAGTGGTTTTCCTTCAGTGTCCTACAACACGTGCTCCCCTCGTTACTAGCTTCTTCCTGAAGCGCCCTTTTGCCTTGGCTTATGAGAAATCACGTGCTCTTTGTCCCTTCCTCCACAGTCCCTCCTCTGACTCCTTTATAGCCTCTTCCCTTCATGCAGCCATTAAAGACCGTCCTTCATCAAGACTCCTCTCAGCCTGTCCTCTCCTCTGGGTGATCCAGCGTAATTACACCTTACAACCTGATGACTCAGCTCAGCCTCCCCTCTAAGCTCCAGATCCATATAGCCAACTGCCTGCTTGGCAGATCTTTTTTAGTGTTTTGGAAGCATCTTGAATTCATGTCCCAAATTCCCACACCCACCCTTGCCCAATGCTGGTCCTCTTCCAGCATTCCTTACTAGGTGGGTGATACCAGCATCCATTCTGTTAAGCTGGTTGAAGCATTCTTGAGACACCGGGCCCCCTCCACACCCCCACTTCCTATCCAACCCCAAGGCCACTATACCCTACTTCCTTGATTCTGGTCACAATCTTTGCTTCTACCATCCTCTGAGGCATTCATTCGGGTCAAAGCCAGGCTGCTTTGCACCCTATGGCCACAGAGCTCCTTAACTGATCTGCCTGTTTCTACTTTGGCTGCTCTCCAATCCTGTAGCCACATCTTGAGTGGCCTGAGACATCTTTTCAAAGCAGAGAACTGACTGTGTCACTCACTGCCTCAGTGAAATCTCCACAGTGCCTTCCCATTGCATTTTTGCTTGTTTGGTTTTGGTTTTGAGACAGAGTCTCACTGTGTACCCAGCCTGTCCTAGAACTCACTTTGTAGACCTAGCTGGCCTCAAACTATTGTTGATTCTTCTGCCTCAGCCTTAAACTGAGTGCTGGGACTATAGGCGTGTACCACCACGCCCAGTCCCATTGCATTTTTTAAAAACTCCTTTTAAACTGGATGCTATGTTGCACACCTGTAATCTCAGCCTGAGGCTGAAGCAGGAGGATCAGAAGCCTGAGGCCAGGGGCAGCTTGCATAATTTAGTGAGATCTTGTCTCAAAATTTAAAAAAAAATTTAAAGCATTGGGGTGCAGTTCCGTGGTGGAGCACTCAGCATGTGCAAAGCCCTGGGTTCAGTCCTCCAGGACTGCAAAAAAACAAGCAAGCAAACCAACAAGCAAAATCCTTTTATTGTTAAAATAATACAGAAAAGAACATAAAACAAATGTACAATTGCATACCTGTGAAATGAACTACCATAGAAAGTGATAGAATCTTGCCAGCCATCCCTCTCCATGTGCCCCTCAAAGTACAGCTGCCTCACAGGCGGCCTCTGGCTTACTTGATTGTTTGACTTTACACTGATGCAGAAGCAATATGCACCCATACTTTGAATTCTGAATTTTGGTCTTTTCCTGGGCTAATGATATTCGAAAAGATACTCTCATGAGACCCTAGTAGGAGTAGGGAGCTGCAGCTTCCAGGCAGCGCCACCATCATGAGGGGAAATGTTCATTATGCTACAGTGCTCTGTTCAGCCAGTGTGTTCTGCGTATTGTGTTTTGTGTTTTTACATGCCTTGTGTCTATAAAATGCCCATCTGTGTCTGGGGACCCCATTTAACCATTCTGTTTTCTGTTTCAGTATAATATGAACTTCCTGTTAAACAGGCTTTGTTTCAGAAGACTTTGCCCAAGTGCAGGTTAATGTAAGTGTTCTGAGTATATTCAGGATAGGCTGGGCTAAGCTATGATGTTCAATAGGTCAAGTGTATTAAGTGCATTTTCCACTTGAGACATTTTCAATCGATGGTGGCTTGATCTGTAGCCACATGGTAAGTTGAGGAGCATCTATGATTTGTCTTTGTTATTCAAATATGCATCTCTAAATACTTTACCTATTTTGGTCTTTATTTATATATCTCTTCTTCTTGTTGTTGTTGTTAGGTGCCCTGGAGTCGGTGTCCAACTCATAGCAACCCTAAGTACAACAGGTGAAATATTATTGTTGTGCTTCTTTGCTATTCATAGAGTTTTCAATGGCTGATTGTTTTTTGGGAGTGGGTTGCTGGGTCCTTCTCCCAAGCCTACAGCACCTAGTATTCCCAGGCAGTCTCCCATTTGAGTACTAACCAGGTCTGACCCTGCTTAGCTTCCATGATCTGATGGGATTGGATGCCACAGTGGTATGACTGCAGGCATATATCTGTTAGGTTTCTCTAATCTAGAGATCCCTTTCCATCTCTCTTTTTTTTTCCCCCCTTCGGTCTTCCAACAGATTTGGCAGGTAAAATTCCCATTGCTTTTGAACAAGGAAAAAAACATTGTCCTTCCATGCCTGTAAAGCCTTTCTTTGTCTGAGTACGCCAAATCCCTCCAGCCTAACCTGGCACCAGGCTCTGCTTCACGCTCTTTTCAACCTCCTGCCAACCTTGTTTTACCACACCTCCACTAACCCCATCTGTCCTCCTGCTCCTGGTAGGAATTCTGCAATGTTGGTTCCCTGGGCTTGACATGCCCTTCCCTTCCTGTGTTTCCCAGCTAAGTCCTTATATCTCCATTGGAGTGTTCCTGCCTCAGAGAAGCCCCCTCCCGCCTCTGTAGCTCTCCCAGGCCCCTTCCTTCTCCATAGTGTGATCAAGGCTATGATTTTCCTTCCGTTTGGGAGATGATATGATGAACGGCTCTCAGCTCCATGAGGGCAGGGATTGAATCTGCTGCGGGGTGCCTGGCATGTAGTAGGTGTTTGGTTACAAACTTGCTGAAAGCCAGCAGCCCTGATTTCTCTGGGGTGAGAGCTGGAGTGTTGGGAAGCAGTGAGAAGAGCAGAGCCTGGCTGCTTCTCCTAAGCTCATCCAGCCATGCTACACCCTTTGTCCACAGCGGCTGAGCTGGGGGTGTAGCTCAGTGGTAGAGTCCTTGCCTAGCCTGGATGAGGCCCTGGCCTCCATCTGAGCACCAGCACTGCAACACGAAAAACAACCCTCCCTACAGGAGCCATCCTGAGCAGGGGTGGCCACAGAGGCTCTTGGAGCCAACCACTCCTTGATCCTCTGGGGCTGAGCTAAGTAGGAGCCAATGGTCCCTGGTTTTCCTGGAGTCCTGTCCTGTCGGGCAGCAGCCCCTCTCTCTTCAGACCCTGTTCCCACTTTCAAAATCCCCCCTGAGTTGGTAATTTCTCTCTCCACTGAGGGGATGATTGAGAGTTCAGGCATGGATGGGATTGAGAGACGTGGAAGATGTGAGGCAGGTGGGCTTTGTGGAACTAGGAAGGGGGTCCCTTAGACAAAGGCCCAGAGGGAGTTGGGTCTGCAATGCAGGGTAAGACGCTGGCTAAGGGTGGGAGCCTTCAGCTGGAAAGGCACATCCTCAGGACTTAGGGGGGACTGAGGAAACTGGAGTAGAGTTGTCTGGGGAGCAGTTGTTGTTAGGTGCCGTCAAATGGGTGTCTAACTCATAGTGACCCTATGTACAACAGGTGAAACAGTATTGTTACTGCTTCTCTGCTATTCATTGGGTTTTCAATGGCAGATTGGTCTTTGGGAATGGGTTGCTGGGTCCTTCTTCCAAGCCTACAGCACCTGGTGTTCCCAGGTGGTCTCCTGTTCAAGTACTAACCAGGCCCAACCCTGCTTAGCTTCTGAGAGCTGACGGGATTGGACACAACAGTGGTATGGTTGGGAAGCAGAAGGGAGAAGAAATAAGTCTCTAGTCTTTCTGTCTTCCCTCCACCTCTCTAAGGAGTTGGCCTTTCCTCTCTCTGTTCTCCTGGGACCCAGAGACTCAGGGCTCTTGGGAATTCTCGGGCCCTGTTAACCTCCCTGAAAATGAGCTAGATCCCATTGCTGGGGCTGGAGGGAGGGAGGAAAGAAGGGAGGGAAAGAGGTAGGAAAGGAGGGAGGGAGGAAAAGAGGGAGGTTATTGGGAGGAGAAGGGTCACAGGCCCAAATTCCTGGGCTCCTGCAGCTTCAGTCATTCTGAGAAACAAAAAAACAGAGAAAGTGATTTAGAGGCAGACACAAATAGAGACTGAATTCTGGACATGGGAGAGACGTGAAGACACATCAGAAAGCTAGAGAGAGTCCGACAAAGACAGAGGGCTTTGCTTTTGCCCGCAGCGATTCTGATGTTATCTGTCTCCAGCTGCCTTTCTCCCCCTCTACAGTCCCTCACCTCTGCCCCTCCTTCCTTTTCAACTTCAAGCTAGACACCAAAGCTCTCCTTCCCAGTCTCTCTTTTGCACCAGGGCCTACAAGAGGAGTTTACTAGTTCTCAGCACTTAAAGAGGACCAATGGAGGAAGAAAAAGTGGCACCCAGAGCCCAGAGGCCCATTTTCGAGATGCTGTTTGGCCATCCCGGTCTCTCTCGTGAACACTTCTCTGCATGCACATCTGTGCAGAGGTAGTTGCTGTGGTGTGTGTACACACATGTGACCTGATCGCCAGGGAGGCCAGCAGGTGTCTCAACCAGAGCAAGTCCATCTCTATCCTTTGTACCTAGGGGTGAACGTTATCCAGCATTGTCTAGCATGAAGCGAGGGTGTAGTATCCATGGGGTTATCCACTTGCCTGTGCCCAGCTGTCTGTGAACCTGAGTGTTCATTTTTGTGCACACATCTTGATCTGTCTTTGTGTGTCTCCGTTGGGATCTCCTAGTCCCCAGCCCTGCTCCTTGCAAGGTCTACTAAGGTGACAGTGGTGGGTCAAAGCCTCAGGAACATCTGGACTCATGTCTCTGAAGGTTTGGAGGGTGTAAGGACAGAAGGCACTGTTTTGACTCTACCCAGATCTCAGCCCAGGGGCTGAGTGCCTTCTGTCCTTATACCCTCCAAACCTTCAGATATGAGTCCGGATGTTCCTGAGGCTTTGACCCACCACTGTCACCTTAGTAGAGCACTGTGCTGCAGTCTCTAAGGTCCCGAGTTCAATTCCCAGCACCGCACAAATGGGAGAAGGACCTGGCAATCCACTCCCAAGGCAACCTTGAAACAGTCAGCCATTGAAAACCCTATGAGGGTCCCTATGAGTTGGATACCGACTAGATGGTACCTAACAACAACAACAACAACAACAACAGATCTCAGCCCAGCCCTACATGAAGATGCAGAGAGGGCAAAAGGGAGTGGGGAGAGGCAAGACTGCCCTTGGAACTGAAGCCCTGGGAATGGAGGCTTTAGGAGGTTTGCCCATCGCAGATTGGAGCCCATGCCTCTCCTGCTCCTTCACTTCTGCAGGCACTACTGTGCCAACAGATTCTGGAATGGGACGCTGTGGGGGAAGGACAAGGGCTTGAGGAGTCCAGGAATGGCTAAAGATTCTGCAAGATCTGGCTGGAGCAAGCGCTGCAGGAGGGGTGGGGTGAATCATGTATGTTTGTAGGAAAGGTGGGGGGTGGGGGCAGAAAGGCCGCCTGCGGGGGAGCAGGCTTCTTGGCAAACGCCCCAGTTTCCTGAGCTGATCCCTGCTCCCTGCCACTGCTCCCAATTCTGTTGTTTCAATAACATCATTTTTATCCACCCCACAGAGAGCCTGTGTCTTAGGAGGGGGAGGCAGGGCCAGGGCTAGGGCATTGGGGGAAGGGTAGTAACTGAGAGAGGCTGGGGTCTGGAGTCAGCGAGGACTAGATTTGGGGAGCTCCCTCCTCAGGCAGAAGCAGGGCAATCCCAGAGCCCAGGTCCCCTGATGACAAAGACAAATACATTAAAATTCTTGCCTAGGAGAAGAATGCAGGATAGGGAGAACATTTCATAATCTGCAATAACAGTAGCAGGGTGGGGGCAGGGCCGGCAAGGGGTTTGGAACTCAGGTAGTGACTCCCAGGGGGGTGGTCATTGGCCACCTGCAGCCTCCAGGGACTCCCAGAGGCCTCTAGTTGCCCGTTTGGCACCATCTGGTCTGTGTATGTGCCCAACCTGGGTATGCCTTTGAATGTGCAATGACAAGGGTTGACATTGCCCTGCAGAAACAATAACTGCGTACAACACTATTAGATGCCAAGGTTGTGCGTGCACTGGAATACTACTAAAGGCTCACATGGGAGGGGGCAGCACTTGGACCACTATCTCTCTAAGCCACTGCCTCCTCCTCCCACCGCACTGCTTTTTCCCTATAGATTGTCCCAGCCCCTTCAACACTCTGTACCCAGTACAGGATTGCACTGACTGGCCCTGGACACTGGGGCCTTGTGGGAAAATCCAAGGCTTCCTCACCAGGCTTAGGCCAGGGTTTCTCCATTTGTCTTCTTTTCTACATTTTCATCTGCCTTTCCCAGACCTGCCTCCTTTCCTGGGTTCCGCGTTGTTAGTCAATTTTCCTCCCCTGGGGCCCCAGCCTCATCTTCATCCACGTGTCCGCATTCATTTGGGGGACCTCAGGCTCTTGCCTTCTCTCTGCTCACTAGGGGTTTGTCTTTCTTGGTAGTGGTCTCAGGCCTCATTTCCAGATTCCTCTCCACCCTAAATGACAAAGAGCTTCCTTCCTGGTGCCTGAAATTTCTGCCAAGTGGGCTTGAAGTCCTCCTCCATCTGTCATCCCTTTGAGGACACCCTGAAAAGTTGATATCCTATCTAGATGGTTGGTGGCAGGGAAATTGGCCCCTGCTTCGGAATGTCCCACACCACCTGTCCCCTGGCACTCGGCACTCCTGGAGCACGTCGGGGGCCTCTGTCTTGGGCCGATGAGCAGGGGGCTGCCGCCTGCTGCCAGCTTGGCGTGATGAATGGAGTTGTCCCTCCTCCCCACGGGGGCCTTTGATCTCTCCCTGTGGGGAAGGGGCCAGGGGCATCAAAGACATTTTTGTGGCATTAGAGAATCAGATAAACGCCATCTCACCTGCAGCTGGCTCTCCCACCCTTTCTGCCCGGGCCAAACTGGGGGTGGAACTCGAGGCAGAGACCCGCGGACTGGCGAGGCCAGGCCGCAGGGAGTTCTGACCCCTCGTCACTTGGAAGTCCGCAACCTCCGCCCTCCCGCTCGCTTACACTTGCGAGCGCTGGAGCGCAGGCCCTGGAGAGGCTCCGCTTGCTGTCTAACCTCCCCCCACTCTCCGCCCCCGAACACCGGCCTGAAGAGGCGGAAGGGCTGGGGAGCGAGAGAAGAGGCTTCCTCTCTTCCTCAGGGAGAGGCTGAGGAAGGGGCGTGCAACGCGGAGGCTGCACCCGGTAAGATGTGACCCCTCCAACGTCCGCGGGACGGGCGGTCGAGTTAGACATCCCTCCACCGAGCATCCCGCGCCCAGGTCGACTTCTAGCTCCCGCCCGCATCTCCCTCCGCATTGCTCCCTCCCCCTTTGCCAAACTCCCTCATTCCTGGGAAGTTTTCTCTCTTTACAGTCAACAAACCTGTCAAACGTCTCCCTTCCAGCGAGCCCCCCTTCCCTACTGTTCTTCCTCCCTCCCCCCTTACCCTCTCTGCTCTTCTTCCCCGCCCCTCCGTGCCCCCGACTCCTGACAGCCAGGGGCGGTGGGGAGCAGTCCGCGAGAGGCGAGGTGAGGGGGCGAGGCAGGCGGGTCCCGCAGCCTGGAGCGCGCGCGGGCCCCGCCCAAGCACTCGGCTCCCGCCCTCCGCGGCGCTCTGCGCCCCGGGGCGCACGGCTCCCTCCGGAGAGTCCCGCCGCCTGACTGTCGCAACTGCCACCCCAATGGCCCCCCTGGCCCCCTCCCCCGCCCACACCCGGGCCCCGCTCCCCTCCTACCCCCGCCTCCGGCTCTGATTTCTTCTCCCGAGCGAGCTCGGCAGGAGACACAGGCGCTGGCTGCCCTGTCCGCTCTCCGCCTCCGCCGCGCCCTCCTCGCCCGGGATGGGCCCCCCCGCCGCCGGCAGAGCCATCGCCTCCCGGCCGCTGCCTCCGTCTCGGTGCTTGCCCTGAAGCCCGGGCCGCCGCGCGCACCGGCTCACCCCGCAGCATCGCCGCCTGTCTGCGCCCGCGGGCAGTAGAGCGGTCAGTATGCTGCCACCAGTGCCCTCCTGCCTCGGGCTGCTCCTGCTGCTGCTCCTGTGTCCGGCGCACGTCGGTGGACTCTGGTGGTGAGTGCTGAGTGGGGCTGTCCCCAGCGCAGCTTCGAACCAGCTGTGTGTGGGGGGGGGGGGCTTCTCCTTGCCCTCTGGCTGCCTTCGGGCTCTACCTGCTTCCGGAGCCCAGCTGCAGGACAGTCGCGCGGGGCCCTGGCCCACGGTGTCTTGGGCTGACCTCCTGGCTTCTGCGGGGCACTTCTGAAGTGCCACCTTGACGTTTCCATCCTCTGGGCACGTTCTATTGTTTTCTCCTCCCGTGTTCTCCCTTCCCCCCAAGTGATGTGCTCAACTCGGATCACCAAGAAATTGGTGGGTAGGTAAGAAAGGCTGCTGGGGAGACAGGGAGATCTGTGATGAGAAATTCAAAGAACGAGCGAGGAGGCCCTGGGATTAGGAGATGGGGGCTGGATTGGGGGAAAAAGAGAGGAACAAGTTTCTGGAAACCGTAAGGCAAGGGGGGGTCAAACAGCTGCCCCTCCCGCGCCACTCTTTGCCTACCAACCCACCAGCTTCTCTCCTGGTTCTTTCAGCGTGGGCAGTAGTGGCGAGAAAGGGAAGGTAAAGGGGGAAACTGAGTCGGGACTCTGACTTTATCTACCTCTTTCTCCCCTACCAAGGAAGAAAGACAGGAAAGGGATCCAGGCTCTCAGCCCTTCTAGACGTGGGGGTCAAGGAAGACAATAAAAAAAAAAAAATGCAGTTCAGGAGATATGAGACCAGGAGAAGGTCCTGGTGGAAGTGAAGCGGGGGCTGGCCAGCCAAGAGATGGGGCATGTTTCTAGACCCGGACTCTGGGCTTGGCCCTAGCTAGGACAGACACCTAGACTTCGAAGATTGCGGGAGCTTTGAGCCTTGTGGTGTAGGACAGGGGCGGAGAAGGTGGGTGCCTGCCCAGGACAGCTCAGAAATCCAAATCAACTTTTTTTTTTTTTTTTTTTTTTTTTTTTTTTTTTTTTTTTTTTTTTTTTTTTTTTTTTTTTCTTTTCTTTTCTTAGTTTTCAGAGCCGCAAACACCCGCCCGGAACAACTCAATGTTTAAAGAGGAGGGATTTGGGCAATGGTGCTGATGAATCAGCCAATCCTAAGAAGACAGGGGCTTGTCTATGTGCATATTGCCACCTCATTGGTTGGGTTCCCCCCGAGTTGGAAGGAGGGGTGGGGCAGGCAGATCCCTCTTTTCTGGGGAAATAGAGTGCGATGCCCACACTGGGAGCTGGCTGGCAGCTATCTTGTGATTCAGGAGACATTTCTCGTGGGTGTCAGTAAGGGGGCAAATCGAGGATGACCCAGATCTCACCTAGGGAACACGCGTCCTTAGATCCTGGCTTACTATAATGCAGTAGGAGCTCTGACATAGACCTGCGATCTAAACTCCGCCTTTAAATCTGTGATCTTGGGCTAGTCACTGTCCCTCCCTGCCCAGCCAAAGTCTCAGTTGTAAAGTAGGGACAACAACCTCCCTACTTGGCAGGCTTGCTGGGATGATTAAGTGGGAAGATCTATAAAATGATCTGACATTAGGAGGTGCTATTCACAAAACAGCTTCTTCTGGCCAACTATCCCTGGTGTGAAAGGGCTATTACTGGTACTTTGAATGAAAAACTTAGAGTCCCATGCAAAACTTAGTAAAGGGATCTCTCTGGTTCCCCTAACACATCTTTCCTAATTTTGTTCTGCCTTAAAGTGAGGGTCAGGCTTCCTCTTTGATGATGGTTGCTTTTCCATTCATCCTTCTTCATCTGTCACAATTGTTCTCTCCTTGCAGTTAAAATACCTCTTCCTCCATGAAGCTGTCCCTCTGTCCTCCCTCAGTTGCCCTCTCTGTGTTCCCACAGTACCCCATGCATTGGGCAACTGCACAGTCATTGCATTTAACTGGCAGCCTTAGGGATCTCTTTTCCCTGCTCCTGGAAGGCAAAGCCTTTGTCTTTTGGTCCTGGAGACCCAGGATAGTGTAGGTGCTGGGGATAGATTTGTGGAGTGTTGTTAAACTGGCTGATTCATCTCTGCAGGGTTTGTATCTGTGGGGGTTCCTTTGTTCAGGAGGGACTGACTGCTGGGTGGGAGCCAAGCCAACAGGAGAGGGTCTGGTCCTTGCAGACTGACCCTGAAGCTGGGAAGCAGGGAGGGGGGAGGAGGTGAGGAGGGCAGGTGTGGGAGAACACAGAGGCCTTCATGGCTACAGCTGCAGGGTGAGCTGGGTGAAGAGTGAGGGGCCTAGGTGATAAGGTGGTCAGGGAATGCTTCTCTCAGATGTGCCTCAGGGAGAATCTGCCCTTCCCCCCTGCTTTGCCCCCCCCCATTTCTTTTCTTTTCTCTTTCTTTCCTTTCCCTCCCTTTCTCCTTTCTTCCTTCCTTTTTCTTTCTTTCTTTCCCTTCCTTCATTCTTTCTTTCCTTCCCTTCCTTCCTTTTTTCCTTCTTTCTTTCTTTCCTTCCTTTCCTTCCTTCCTTTCTTCTTTCTTTTCTTCAGTACTGGGGTGTTGAACCCAGGACCTCATGCATGCTAGGCAAATACTGTACCACTGAGTTGCACCTCCAGCCCCTTTTTACTTTTTATTTTGAAACAGTCTCACTAAGTTGCGCAGGCTGTCTCTGACCTCAAACTTGTGATCCTCCTACTCAGCTGCATGAGTTGCTGAGATTGCCGGCTGTGCCACTGCACAGGTTTTTTTTTTTTTTTTTTTTTTTTTTTTTTTTTTTTTTTTTTTTTTTTTTTTTTTTTTTTTTTTTTTTTTTTTTTTTTTTTTTTTTCCCCATGATCTCACTATGTAGCCCAGGCTGTTCTGGAATCCGCTAAGTAGCCCAGGCTGGCATCAAACTCCTTATCTGCCTGCCTCAGCCTCCTGAGTGCTGGGATCACAGGTGTGTGCCAGCAAATCCTCTACTTCTGACATTTCATTCCTTCTGTCTGAGCCCAGGCTCCCTTTCAGATGATCTTTGACTCTGCTAACACTCCTCTTTCCACTCCACCCTACCATTGCCCTCCAAGGTCAGATTGGGTTGCTGGGTGGGATCTTGTTCCATTGCTGGCCTCAGGCCCTTGCCACCTGCCCCCTCAGCCTCCTTCATCTGAGAGCTTCCAGGCTGTTCCCTGATGCCTAGGATCTGCTTTGTTGGCCCTCTTCTTCCTGCTTCTCAGAGAGGCTGGCCAGGCCAGAGCTCTAGTAATGGCCAAGGAGGACCTGCAGCAGCCATTCTGACATTTTGGCTGCAGCCAGATTGGGAGCAGAGGACTCCAGGACCTCTGAATGACTTGACTGTTATTGTCAAGGAGAGACTTGGAGGGGCATGACCCAGGCCCTGGACTCAGCTCAGGGACCTGGCTCTAGGTCCCAGAGAAGTTTCTCTTCCACCTTCCTTTCTCCTTCATCTACTCCCAGTGCAACAGATGCTTCCTTTTTTATTTATTTATTTTGAGATAGGGTCTCTCTACATAGCAATGCATACTTATTTATCCTTCCTTCCCACCCTCCTTCCTTCCTTCCTTTTCTTTTTCTTTTTCTTTTTCTTTTTTTTTTTTTTTTTTTTCCGTACTGGGGGCTGAACCCAGTGCCTCATGCATACGTTACAAGTGCCAAGTTCTCTGTCACTAAGCTGCACCCCCAGCTCCTTTTTTATGTTTTATCTTGAGACAGAGTCTTGCTAAATTATGAAGGTTGCTTCTGGCCTTGAACCTGTGATCCTCCTGCTTCTCCATCCTGAGTCCTTGGGATTACAGGTGTGCCCCAACACGCCCGCCCGGCATAATGCATGCTTTCTAAGCTCTGTCTCCAGCCTCAGTGTATCTGTCTCCATTTGTAACAATATCTTTGAAAATTGTGGAATCCCAGACTCCAGGACAATGGCCAGGCTCTTTTGAGGTCATCTTCCAGCACACTGTCTCCAGACCATCCTGCCTATGCTCTGGTACTGACAGTCCCTGATTTGAGAGTAGAGCAGAGAAGAGGTTCTGGCTCCCTGGTCTCCAGCACCCCGCTGTGATCCCTGCTCCCCTTTTTCCCTCCCCCAGGAAGTTCTTCACAATGTCTGATCCATCTTTATTTATACCTTCAATCAGTGGATGTAGAAAATAGCTCACTCTCATAGAAGAGCCAAATCAACCTCTGTTCTTTCCTCCTCTTTCTTCTTTCTGTTCTATATTTTCTATGAAAGAAACTAACCATCCCCTTGTTCCACTAGGAAAAACACCACCCAATCTCTCTCCCTCCCCCCATCTCATCCTGTGCTTGCCCTACCCCCTCCAGGAAAGGAAACAGGAGCCAGAGGCCCAGGACAGCATTACTGCTATTCCCACAGGGAGGCAGGGAAAGGACCGAGGCCTCTTCCTGACACCCAGGTTTTCCAGCTGTCACCCCCACCCCAGGCTGGGCCTGGCTACCCTTCCCATGCTGTCTTTATCTGGAGCCCCTGACCCTTCGTGGGCAGTCCTGTTGCTGGCTCCCACCAAGTTCCAGGGTAGGGCAGGATGGGGGTGGGGTGGCCATCTATTCCCCCCTCCAGGCCTCTCGCCTTGGCAGCTTCCCCCGGAGGGAGACAATGGGGCTGTGAGCAGAAAAGGGCAGGGGCAAAAGGAGGCTGGCTCAGTCGGGGCCAGAGCATGCCCTAGGCCCACCAGAGTCCTGGCACTGTGACATTTCCTGGGGGGTGCGGCCCCTCCTGCCCTATTCTCATCATAGGAAGCCAGGAGGTGGTGGAGGGAGGTCAGTGGGAGGCTCCATCACCAGGGCCCTGCGAGGGGGATTCCAGAATGTGCACTTTGACAGGGAAGTGCAGCTGTGGAGGGGATGAGGCCTGGCAGGGCAGGGCTGGCAGCCAGGCCCTGGGCAGCCAAGCAGGAGGCCCTTGGGGAAGCAGATGTCTGTCTTCTGCAGTCTGGTGAGAGCACCCCCTAGCCTGGGACCTCCTTCCTGGCCCACTGGGAACTGCCTGCGGAGGAATCCAGGGAGAGCAATGTCGCCAGGAGGCTACTTTGGCTGGTTCCACCAGCTCTGAGCCCTGGGTTTAATCTAGAATCAGATCTAGAAAGGACTGAGAGATCATCTAGTCTAACACTCTCACAGGCAGGGGCAGAAGGTCCAGGGACAGGAGGTGACTTGCCCAGTGCTACCCAGAATGCAGGCAGCTGAGAGTCCACCTCCGGTTCAGTTCCTCATGCTTGTGTGCAGTGAGGGGTGGGGATCAGGAAAGGGGGTCAGGGCCTTCTAAGGGCCCTCTGCTCCCCATCTCCCACATAGGAGAGCAGAAGGTGCATGGCAATTGTCCTCCAGATGTCCAGTGGAGGGCCATTCGGCCCATTGCTGCGCCTCCCAGAGCCCTGGCTAATGGGAAGCCCTTTGGTATGGTGAAGTGTATCAGGGACTCTGACTGTTCCAAGAGTGACAAGGAAAGAGGTGCAAGAAGGAAAGAGGAAACTAGAGTGGGTCGGGGTGTGGGGGAAGGGTGGAATGGGGGCAGCCAGTGGGCAGTGGGGAGGCAAGGGTTAATGAAGCTGGGGCATCACTGGCTTTGATGTGGTGGTTGGGGTGGGGGTAGGGACTGGGGGAAGGGGAGCAGTAATTACTGAGTTAGGAGTTAGACAGAGCAGGACAGGACAGGCGGGCGGGCACAGGCCCGGCAGCCTCAGCAGCCGTCAGGCAACATTTTTCTGCCCCTTCTCCACCACCCACCTCCCCCACCCCCATTCAGCCCCCACCCACAGCCCCAGGGCTCAGGGCTCCCTCTGCTGGCTCTTGGCAGGTGGGGTCAGTGGAGGGACCTTGGTGGTGGGGGTAGGGAAACAGAGGGAGGTGAGTGGAGAAAGCCTTCAGAGGAGGCTGGGCACTCTCGTGGTCTGGGGGCCTTTTGGCCACAGAAATCCAGCAGGAATGCCCGCTGGGGAAGGGGAGGCATGCTAGAGGGTGTTTCTGATCCCAGGACAGGCTGAATGGAGGAGGAGACATGGATCCAGCCTGGGAAGTGAGGCCAAAGAGTCAGTGAAAAGGACGCTCTCAGGAATCCACACAGCACACAGCAGAGGGACTCCCCACTGCCACCTGCACCCCTACTCTTGGCCCTACACTGTACAGTCCCAAGATCAGAACAGGTGCAAATGGGAACCCCATGAGCACTTGTTGAAACGCACCCTCTGGACAGGTCCTGGGGCACAGTAACTGGGGAAGGAGGCAGGCACTGCTATTTCCGTTTCCAACTGAGGAAGCGGAGGCTGAAAAGGTTGAGTCTCATCACCCATTCAATAAATACATATGCTGGGGACTCGCTCCACTTCATACAACAAGCAAATAACAGCCCAGATCCGACCTCCAGGCCAGGGGGATCCCGAAAGCTCCCAGTGCTCCACTGATGACATCACACCCACTTGTGAGATTCTTGTCTTTAATTAGGTTTCTGTGTAATTGGGGAGACAAGACAAGCAAACATGCTCGCAGGATTATGAGCACCCACAAATGAACAAGGGTGAGGGCTGCAGGGTATCCCCTAGAGCCAGTGGGAGCTACAGTGGGCTTGGAGAGATGTCAGCTAAGAGCAATAGGATGACTTAAGGGTACAAAGGGAGTGGCTCTGAGTCCAGAAATTCAGTGGTGTGGTCTGGGAGGGATTCAGAACCCCACAAGGAGAAAGAGATCGTGTGGACAGTGCTGTGAGAGGCCCCCTGAGGTCTTCCCATGCCTCAGGTAAGCCACTTCCCTCCAGCCCCATTCAGTTTTTAAAACCACCTGACTTTTCTTGCAGTGGGGAGTCCCTCCGCTGTGTGGCCAAGACCCATCACCTCTCCTCTCATAGTGCTCCTCTGTGTGAAGGGGTAAAGGTGCATGGGGTAGACTAGATGGTCTTTGGTTTTCTATTCAGCCCTCTGAATCTAGAGGTGGAAGGGTAGGTTGGACCAGAACCCTAGTGCCTCTGGGGATCCGATCTACAGATATTGCTAATAGTAACTGGCTGGTCTCTGGTGGCATCTCACTGGGCCATCGATCCCACCAGCCATGGTCCTTGGAAGGGGCCTCTCAGGGCAGGCAGAGCCAGTTAAAATGGCCAGCCCTAGGCTTGTCCCTTCTTGTCTATATATGGAGTTCTTTTAGGGCCAGCCTCATTTTTTTCTATACCCAGGAGTGGCAGTCCGAGTAGAATTGCAGATCTCATATATTATCTTATCTTTTCCCTACAACTGCACTCCAGACTCTAAAACATACAAATTCCACAAAGGACACATCTTCCCTGGGCTGATCCCAGGTCAAGGCTGATCCTGAGACTCCAAAAGCAGGGTTCATTCCCCATGGGAGCAGAGAAGAAGAAAGGAAGGTAAAAGAGAGGGATGAGGGACCATGGGGAAGTTCATTCTGGATATGGAGTCAGTTGTTATGGTTGTGGGGGGCACTTCTCGCTTCAACTCATATTTCTGAAGCTCAGAGAAGGAACCGACTTGTCTGGAGTGGCTCAGCCCACCCACAGCTGATGAAAAGCAGAGTGGGAAGTACGACTGGGTGCTTTGTGCAAAGCCCCCTGCCATGTCCCTTCTGGAGTGTCACTTCCCATGTATTTAGGGTGGGAGTGAGGATGGGGCGGCAGGGAGCAAGCTGGTCCCTTGGGATTCCAGCTATTACTGCCCATCCCTCCTCCTGACCAGCTTGTAAACAAGCCTAGTTCCCAGAAGCCAGCCAGCCTGGGAGAACTGGCTCCCAGCATCCTCTCAACCCAGTGAAGGGCCAGCCCCACCTCCTGGGGGCCCTGCCCTTCTATCCCCATGATTCCTCTCCTATCTCTAGCCTCTGGGAAGCAGATGGAATCAAGAGGGCTTTGCCTTTCTCGCTTGTCCTCACTCCTTCCTGCTTTCCTATGGGGGGGAGGGAGAAGAGAAGGATGGGACAGAGTGACCTTGGGAAGATAAGTCCAGTCAACCTTGGGAAAGTAGAGAGTTAGCAGAGGGTAGGGGTGGGGTGGGATGGGGTAGGGGCTGGGAAACTTAGTAGTAGGAGCCTTGGGGATGGAGTGGATGAGTTTGCAGAACCCCAGACAGCGAGGAGGAGTCTGAACATGCAGGTGGGAGCCGGGGAGCTGGACAGCTGCAGAGAGGCCTGCCTCCCTGCCTGTGAGTCCCAGAGGGGAAAGAAAATGTTTGAGGAAAAGAATTAGGAGTCATGAAAGAACATGTCGACAGGGCCTGGGCTCAAGGGGAGGACTTTCTCCTTAGATGGCTCACTCATTCATTCAGAAACATGTATTAAATGACATTCACTGTCATCTACCATGTATTTTATTCATACGTAACGTAGAGTTCACCATGTGCAGGTTTTCATCATAAACCTTGGGGAGAAATATGAATTAGGCACCTAAAAATCTGCCAGGGGAGATAAAGGAAAATAAGGCAGCCATCATTGTGAAGGAGCTCATAGTCTTATCTACCCACCCTGTATAACCATGCCAGAAGGCACTCACATCTGTTTAGGATAAGTGGATGGAGGGGAGATAAGTAAACACAGAGGTGGATAGACAGAGACTGATCAACTCTCCGAGGTCATTGGGCTATTCACTGGGAACAAGTTTGGGCTGCCCTGGCCTTGGCCCACTCCCCACTGCTCCATTTGTCCCTTCTCTAGGGGTAGGAAAGGGTTGAGGCTGGTGCTGGGTAGGTCCTAAGTTCAATGGGAGGAAGATCTTTTGTAGGTCTCTCCACTGAGAAGAGATGCCTGGTTCCTGAACTATGTGGGTAGGAATGATGACAGTGATGTGATTGCATGTGCATGCGTGTGTGTGTGTGTGTGTGTGTGTGTGTGTGTGTGTTAGAAGCATTTACAGGACAAGCTTCCACATCATCCCACAAACACCTCTCCAAGCACCCTGTGCTCAGCGTTGAAAGTTCTACCTTAAGACCTAAATTCCTCTTGCTGCTATTTAAGACCATTACATCTCAGAACATGCCTGGGCAGCCTGTACTTGTGGAGTGAATGGGGACAGTAGGGCAGATATGTACCAAGGCAGAACTGAAAAGTAGGCCACCTTGACCTTTCACACCCATCAGCAGCAAGCGGAGATTTTCCTTTACATTTTCTTCACCTGCTCTCTCCACGCAGAGTCATTCTCTGCCCTCTGCTGAGGGCTTTTGGGTGGTCTCAAGTTACTCTCCCAAGTGCTCCGCCAGCCCCACATCCCATATTCCTCAAAGCCAAGGATCCCAGCTGAGCGTTCAAATAGGAGCCATCTGATCCAAGTGGTTTTCCCTCGGGTGTGAATTCCTGGCTGACAACCTATGGAAACCTAATGGCAAGGTCTCTCCTCAGGTGGAATGAAGGTGTGGGTAAAGGGGTTCTGATTACGTGTGGAACTTCTCCTGAGGTCTCTACCCACCAAGCCAACCCCCATTAGTTACGTCACCCCAGGGCGCAGGGATTGGCTTGCTGCTGTCCTGCTCTGGGCCAGACGGGAGTCTCAAAAGCAGGAGAAAGCTCAGTGTTACCTACTTCCCAACAGTGCTGCAGAGACTCAGTCTCCAGCTCCTTCCTCCTGCTTTCCAGGGCAGGGACACTGGATATCAGTTTGGGAGGGCCCACCTTAGCCCTCTAAGCCTTTCTCCCATTTCACACAAAGAGAAACTTGCACCAGAGGAGGGGGTGTGACTTTCCGCAGAGGCTCCATTCCCTAGCCATTCTAACATCTCATGACTTTCTATGTCCCCGGGATAGCCCCTCTCTTTCATCAGAGCTGTCCAGCTGACACATATCCAGCCTGTGGTCCACTAAGACCATCTCCTCCCCTGACACTACCTATTTTTCTTTAGTGTCTCTTTGACACATGCTGTCTTTTCTTTAACAAGCCTTCTGGATCTTTCTGCTGATTTCTTCCTTGTCTCCCTTTTGGGCTAAGCCTGTTGAATTTTAACCTTGGTGTACCTTGTGCCAGGTGCCTTCGTCTTGAGTTAGGTTCCTATAAGGATTCATTGCAGCCGTACCACTGTGGTATCGGATCTAGGAAGCTAAGGAGGATTCATTAGTGAAGATGTACACAGAAGGATAAGATTGAATCCTTGCTCTATAGCGACTTTCAGTCTAGACTAGTTGAGGGGACACAGACATGGAATGGTAAGAGAACCAGGCAGGATAATCTCAATTTTAGTTGCGGGTGGGATGGCAGGCTTGTCACAGGTCCTGGCTGTGGCCTGGGTAGAGCCGGTCTTCTCCTCCACGCCCACTCCAGCCCCGCCCTTTTGAGAGTTACACCTGTCACCTGCTGTTCTGCTCCCCAGGGCGGTGGGCAGCCCCTTGGTCATGGACCCCACCAGCATCTGCAGGAAGGCCCGTCGGCTGGCAGGGAGGCAGGCTGAGTTGTGCCAGGCAGAGCCGGAAGTGGTGGCAGAGCTAGCCCGGGGCGCCCGGCTCGGGGTGCGAGAGTGCCAGTTCCAGTTCCGCTTCCGCCGCTGGAACTGCTCCAGCCACAGCAAGGCCTTCGGGCGTATTCTGCAACAAGGTCAGTGTGGGGCAACACCAGGGAGGTGCTTTCTCGCTGCTGGGGGATCAGGATCGGAGGATAGAGCAGGTTTGGGAAGGCTGCCTGAGCCCCATCTTTCCGCCGATCAGTGGGCACCTTGGCCAACCTCGCCCTTCCGTATCCTGCGCGGACCCCGCCTCCTAGGCGGTTCCTACCCGCAGGCCACCCTACC
Organism: Pedetes capensis; assembly: GCA_007922755.1. NCBI lineage: Eukaryota > Metazoa > Chordata > Mammalia > Rodentia > Pedetidae > Pedetes > Pedetes capensis. The sequence continues at coordinate 50,548 of VMDO01005357.1, forward strand.
CCACCAGGTCCGGTGCAGGCTCCAGGCTCCATCTATGGCCCTGCGCACTCATTGCACCTCCCCGCCTCTACCCGCAGACATTCGGGAGACCGCCTTCGTGTTTGCAATCACTTCGGCCGGCGCTAGCCACGCAGTCACGCAGGCCTGTTCCATGGGGGAGCTGCTGCAGTGCGGTTGCCAGGCACCCCGCGGGCGGGTTCCACCCCGGCCCTCTGGCTTGCTGGGCACCCCCGGACCACCTGGCCCAGCGGGCTCCCCGGACGCCAGCGCCACATGGGAGTGGGGAGGCTGCGGAGACGACGTGGACTTCGGGGACGAGAAGTCGAGGCTCTTTATGGACGCGCAGCACAAGCAGGGTCGAGGAGACATCCGTGCCTTGGTGCAACTGCACAATAACGAGGCGGGCCGGCTGGTGCGTACGGGCGGGAAGCGCCGGGGCCCGGAGAGGGCGGAAATGTGAGTGTGCAGTGTGAATGGATGCGGGAGAGTGTGGTGTGCGTAGCAGCGTATTTGCAGACGTCTGGGCACACGTGTGTTGATGTGTGTGGGAGTGAGCGGGGCAGGAGGGATCTTGGGAGGATGGGGAGGGGACATGGATGCACGAGGCAGGAGAGGTGTCCAGCTGAGAAATGAGAAATGCGTTTCACTCAGAGGGTTAAGAAGGCATGCTGCCGGGTGGTACAGTGGGCAGAGTCAGGGAGGGGACACCCAGGGACTATGACTGAAGGCCTTTAAGGATGCAAGGTAGGGAGGATCCTTCTGAGACCCGATAGGTGAATCGAAGCTTGGAGTGAAGTGAGTAGGGAGCTGGATGCCAGGGCAGACGCAGGGGAGGGATAGAAAGGTGGGGATGAAAGAAAGGATGAAGACATGGGATCCGTAGGTAGAGGAGCCAGGGGGAGTGAAGGAGGCCTAGAAAGGGGCTAGAACAGGTGAGCCTCCAGGGTAAGTGGGCTTGGACAGAGGTGAAGGACCAGGAGCCTATTCTGGTGGACTTTAGGAAGGTATCATACTGTGACTGATTCTAAGCCCTTGCCAGGTGGTTGCCCAGCAACCCTAGACCAAGTCTCACCTGTCCAGAGCAGTGGCGGCTTCCCCAACTGCAGTGAGGAAGGTCTAAGGAGCTCTTGCTTAGGGGCAAGAAGCCTGCCTGGGTCTGATGGTTCCAGAAAGCAGGTGTTGGAGAGTCAGGGAGTGAGAGAGGATCACACGAATCTGTAGGTCATGTTGGCCTCTAAGCTTCCAGGGATGACTTTCCTGGGTCATTCGATCCATGTGTCTATAACGGGGTAGTGAATCTTAGATCCCAGCTTCAGACACAAGGGGCAGACAATGGGGGGGGGGTCCTGGGTTCCATTCTCAGTAATGCCTTCAAGGAGAGCCCTCCCATGCCTTCTGCCTCAGTTCTAGAGTGCTTTAGGGCCAACCCCCCATTCTGTGTCCTTTAGAATTCATCCTGAGATGTAGGGCAGGCAAGGAGGAGCCCCCTGCAGCCCCCCACCATGTCCAGACAGGCCTACATACCTGTCAACAGGGTTGGGGAGGAGTGGCAGAGACAGATGAGCAAGCAGCAGGCTCTGTGTCTGCTCAGCGACGCCTGGGGCCCTGAGAAGCAAGGAATGAGGAGGCCGGGTAGGCAGGAGGGCTAGGCTTCCACAGCTACCACCACTCCTCCCTCCAAAGAGAATCTCACCCCTGCGTCTATTCTGTTCTTCCCCAATTCCTGGCTTTGGACCTGGAGTCTCTGCCCTACCTAGTATTCCCCCACTCCCACTTCTCTTACTCCAACATCCTTGTCATTCTCCCCCTCCCCCCACCCCGCTTCCTCCTGTCTGAGCTGTCACTTCGTTGCTTTCCTCCTCATCTCGCGCTGTCCTTTTTAATCCCGACTTTTCCTCCCTTCCGTCCATTGTGGCCCTCAGTCTTACTTTCTGTGCACCCTTAGCTGTTTTCGCCCAGCCGCGGCGATCCTCCCCATCTATCTGCTCTTCTGCTCCCCGCAGGCCGTTAGGAGCCACACGCGCACCGAGTGCAAGTGCCATGGGTTGTCTGGCTCGTGCGCGCTGCGCACCTGCTGGCAGAAGCTGCCTCCGTTCCGCGAGGTGGGGGCGCGACTGCTGGAGCGCTTCCACGGCGCCTCACGCGTCATGGGCACCAACGACGGTAAAGCCCTGCTGCCCGCGGTGCATACGCTCAAACCACCGGGCCGCGCCGACCTCCTCTACGCCGCTGACTCGCCTGACTTCTGCGCCCCCAACCGGCGCACAGGTTCGCCAGGCACGCGAGGCCGTGCCTGCAACAGCAGTGCTCCGGACCTCAGTGGCTGCGACCTGTTGTGCTGCGGCCGCGGGCACCGCCAGGAAAGCGTGCAGCTGGAGGAGAACTGCCTTTGCCGCTTCCACTGGTGCTGCGTGGTGCAGTGTCACCGCTGCCGCGTGCGCAAGGAGCTCAGCCTCTGCCTCTGATCCGCCAACCGCCTCTCCAAACTATGCGGAACCGCCTCTTGGCACTTGCAAGACCTTTGGGCTCCAGTAGGAGCGCTACCCGGACCCAGCCGCTCCCTGGGAACGTCCGTCTCCAAGACGTTGGGAAACTATGAGGCCTGAGGGCTTGGGATTTAGGCCACGCACTTCCAGAAGGCCCTCAGAGAGGCGTTGCGGGAATTTCTGCGGGAGACCATGCAAGCCCTGCCTCCTCTTGGTCCCAGGTGGAAACCATACGCCAGTGTCTAAGCCTCTGGAGGCGGCGCTCCTCAGAACTGCTGGCCATTGGATGGATGGACGAGTTTAGTATCAATAAAGATATTTAAACAAGTAGGGCTGGACCCACCGTTTGGGAGGAGGGCTGGTCTGTGGGCTGCTAGAGGGCCAGGCTCTGGAGGGGTGTGTAAAGGAAGTGGTTTTGGTAAAACTAGCATCTTGTGGGTCATCCCCTGGGTCCCTAACTTCCCTCACACCACAGAGGTGGGCTCTCCCGGAAACCCTGTATCTCTCCCTTGGCACTCTTGGTGTTCACTCGTGTCCTGCATCAAAGGCCTGGATCTGGGGGCGAGAGTGGAGAACTAAGGATTTCTCTTCAAAAAGGACAGAGAGGAAGGGTCCAGGAAAAGGATACAAAAAGCTTCTGGTGATGTGCTCATCTCTCAAGCCAGGCCTCACCTTAATTCTTAGGGCATTCATTGTCTGTTTCTGTGACTCCTAGGGAATTCCAGGGTGGACTTTTGGAGGCACCCAACTCTATGAGGTTAAATCTTTTTTTTTTTTTTTTTTTTGTAGCTGTACGATATGATGAAACTAGGTGATTAGCAACACCAGCTTTTGTTACTATTAAAACTAGCTTCACCTGCCATTACACTGAAAAAACCGCTCAGCACAGTGTTTCTAATCACACATGGAGGGGAAGCAAGGTTGCCCCAAGGTTTCTCTTGGCTCTCAACCACACGGCCTTCCTTCTGATTCCTCTCAGAAAGCTGATGGGGAGAGTGAAGGGACACAAGCTTATGCCCCAGAAGGAATGGGGGTGGTGCATAGCCCAACCACAGCCCACTTTCCCCCAGTGCAAACCGTGCAATGAATATGACTCCTCCTCCAAGGATCCAGGCACTTTGGGTTTGAAACTGGTGCTGCTGCTTAGAAGTTTATAACACAGGCCAACCTGGCCTCAGTTTCTCTATCTATACAATGGGGGTATCACCCTGTTTCAATTATCCATTGCTGTATAATGACCAACCTTAAAGTAACTACTTCTCAGGATTCTTTTAGGTCAGAAATATGTCTGAACTCAGCTAGGCTGGGTGTTTCTGCTCCTTATGGCAGACCCATGGGTTGGTGTCATTCACATAGCTGCATTTTGTTGGGGGCTACATTGAGCTGGACAGTCCAGGAGGCTTCATTTCCAGGCCTAGGGTTTCTGAGCTTCTCTAGTGGTCTTGTTCTATGTTTCTGGCTTAGGCTTCCTTACAGCATGGTGGCCCTAGGGTAGTAAAACTTCTTCCATAAGGCTGGTTTTCTAAAGACAGTGTGCCAAACTCAAAGGCTAAAACTGTGTCTTCTTAAAGCCTAACCATGGAAATTACATGGCATCTCTCCCACTGACCATTGATCAAAACAGGCCATAGAGCCAGTCAAAATTCAGCGAGGGGAAATAGACTGCACCTCTCAATGGGATGAAGGGCAAAGAATTGCAGCCATCTTCATCTATCCCACATCCTAGCAGAAATATTTTGGGGATTTTTTTTCTTGAGATATGAAAAGCACTTAGCACAGCATTTGATGCATAATGTTGTTGTTGTTATTGTTAGGTGCTATTGAGTCCATTCCAACTCATAGCGACCCTATGTATAACAGAACGAAACACTCCCCGACACTGCCATGCCCAACACTGTCGGTGCTTCTCTGCTATTCATAGGGTTTTCAAGGGTGGATTGTTTTGGGAGTGGATTGCAGGTCCTTCTCCCTTGATGCATAATTTATGTCAAATTTATGTTAATAAGTGGTAGTTACTGTGAGAAAGGGGATAGAGAGCTGATGCTTTGCAGGTATTGCACAGGCCCTCATTGCAAACAAAAATACCCAACTTTCAGACTAGGTCAAAGGGAATTAAAGAATGGGAAATCCATTAAGTCTAAATTCAAACACAGCAGAATCTAGGAGCTCAAATGATGTCATAGGTTTCTCTCTCTCCCTCACTTCCCACATCTATTATCTATTCACTTTGCATACCGTCTTCATTGTCTTCTCTTGCACATTTTTTCTATATGACAGCTCTGTGCCTATATTCTTAGAGCTGATGATCCAGCCAAGAATGGCCTTCCCTAGCAGGAGTCCCAAGAAGACCCTGACTAGTTCAGTCTGGTCACTGCCTAGCCCTGAAATAATAATGGTGTTGAGGGAGATGTGCTACCATGACTGAGACTGGCAGCCCTCTAGGACCACAGGGAATGGGGACACAGGGAGGAAAAGAGTTCTTTAAAGGGAACAGGGGAAGGGGACCTCATCCGGATGTGAAGGACCCTAACCTTGCCTTCCAACATGCCCATCCTTTCCCCCACAGTGCCCTGCATCCACTCAATGAGCCTAGATGGGCTCAGCCTTCAGGCATCATGGTGGGCATGGGGTGTCAGGCTGCAGAAGGAAGGGACATCTAGGATCATGGGGAATTTGGGCTCAGAACCTCTTGATCAAAGTAGACTCTTCTCATTTTCTGAGTGTGGGGGAGTGGAATTGGCATTGTGGGCCTCACAGAAGAGAAATGAAGTTCTCCGAGGGGCAGGGTTTCTATTTATAGCCCAGCCTTCTGAGCTGTTCTGATCTGTACTTCTTTTCTTTCTTTCTCTCTCTTTCCTTTCTTCCTCTTTTTCTCCTCCTCCTCCTCTTCTTTCCTCCTCCTCCTCTTCCTCCCCATCTTCTTCTCCTCCTCCTTCTCTTCTTTCCTCCTCCTCCTCTTCCTCCCCATCTTCTTCTCCTTCTCCTCCCCATCCTTGTCTTCCTCCTCCTCCTCCTAGTATTATTATTTTGTTTGTTTGCTTGCCTTGATGGGCATCTACCCAGGGCCTGGCCCATGCTAGGCAAGCACTCTACCATTGAACTACAGCCGCAGCCCAGCAGGGTGCTTTTTAAAGTCCTCAGTGACCACCAGAGGGCGCCAAGAGCCCAGCTTCCCTATTAACAGGGAGCAACAGAAAGACCAGGACATCTGGAGAGCTCAAGAGAACAGGGAGCTGGAGAGGTCAGGGCTGAAAGGAGAACCCACAGATGCTTGGCTCAAGCTGCCAGGGCTCCAGGCTGTCTGGGACCTTTGGGCTGGCCAGGCCTAGAGCTGGGGCTGGGATGCCAGTCTCCCAGTCTCTCCACTACCGGGTCCTGATGGGGGGAGCTGAGATGGGATAGGTCATGCTGGCTGTCTTCCTTTATGATGCTGGAGAAAGAAACTAGGTAGAGGTGTGAACCAACACCACCCTGACAAGGTTGAAGGAAGTCAGAGGAAGTGGTACAGTACAGTGACAAAGGCCTAGTTTTCCAGCCTGACCTTGGTCAAATCAGTTAACCTAAGCCTCAATCTTCCTATCACAAAACAAGGGCATCTGGTAGCTTCTTAGCACACAGTGAGAGTACACTGCCGTCTTTAAATTGCTAGTCACATGCAGCAATCTATCTTCTGTAACCGAGCCCTGAAGGGGGCTGGGAACTGCCTTCTGTGAAGGGTGACAGGGATGGCCCAGGAGGTGTTATTGAGACCATTAACCTAGTCCTCTTTAAGCCCAGAGATGGCTTTAAGCCCAGAGATGGTTCTCACATTGCTGCCTGGGAAGGGGTCGGAAGCAGAGCTCAGAAACACACCCTCCCTCCTCACCCCTCCTTGCTCACCCAGCTGCTCAGCCCCAGGCACAGGCAAGGTCCCCTGCTGGCTGAGTGATGGGGGACATGTGGGACCGTGGAGATGGCGAAAGAACACAGGCACCCCAGATGTGTGTGTGTGACCACACCAGGAAAAGACTCAACACAGGCAGATGGGTGGGGAGGTCTGGTGGAGGGGCTAGGATCAGACCACATCTCCCTTTCTCCCTTCAATGACCAAACATTAGGAATGTGGGGAGAGGAAAGCAGCAAGCTATTCTCTCCCCCACCCTGTGGAGATCTGCACAACAAGACAGAGAACCTCCATACAGGTCTGCAGCTCCTGCCCTCTCTTCCTCACCGAGACAAACGTCTCCAGCTGAGCATCAGGACCAAGTCCTGGGTGCACTGGGCTAGGCTAGGGCGTGGAGGATCCCACCTGTCCTCACCCTGGTGCCTCCCCCAGCCCTCCTTCCCTGAGACCTCCTCCAGAGCTGCCACAGCTGGAACCATTCTCCAAACTGCCTTTCATCCTCCCCACCCCCCCCACCCCCAGTGGCCCCTGTAATTGTGGTCTCAGGCGGCTGCGGGGGCTGGGCTGGGCTGAAGGCCAGGGCCCAGGGCAGGGCCAGGGTGGGGACTGGGGGCTGCTGATAGAGGCTTGGCCGTGGAGTGGGTCATATGGGGCCAGAGCCCCAGCTACACACTATCTCTGGGCCTCCTCTACATACAGGCCAAGATGCAAGGCCCTGCGCTTCCGTACGACCTTCTCTCCCTGGGCTGAGAGGTGCTTCAGACCTGGGCACTGCCAGACCCTCATGACATCAGGCCAGAGCCATGCAGGGGCACCAGTCTTGGGAACCATTATTTGCCTCCTGGTGTTTTCAATGAAAAGGTCTCTCTTTCTCCTTTGCACCTCTGTATTTCTTGAATGGTAGAGGTAGGGGAGTAAAGAGACCCTCTTCCATCAGACAGAGACCAAAGGTGAAAAAAAAAAATCAGTTACTTAGCCAGATAGGTAGCATTTCTCAAGAGGGGTCCCCACCAAAACACCTGAGAGGTGCTTAGAAATGCACACCCCCACACCTTGTGCCTGGAAAGGCTGATTCAGCGCTGTGGGACCTGGAATCAGTATTTCTCACAATGGCCTATCCTAGGGGATACATAGAGGACACTTGCTAGAGCACTGGAATGGGCAGCAAAGGGTTGTGCCACCTGAGTATGACCACTTTGCCTGTGTTGGGTTGGATCTGTTCCTAAAGAGCCTCTGTTTCCCCAACAGCCAATAGGAGCTAAACTCTCCAGCCTGCCCATGTCCTCTCCCACCCTGGGCTTGTGTCTCCTTCCTCCTATGTCTGGTCCTACCCTGTCCCTACCCACTTCCCAAACTCTGGCCCTAAGTTGTCCCTGTCTCTGCATCATTGTATGGGAGAGTGGGGAGGGCAGGGGGTGGCTGGGGTCAAACAAGGCTCTGGCTGACGCAGTCTGCTTCCTGCCCCCGGCTGTTTCCCTGCTGTCCAGCCAGACTGCTCCCCCATTGCCCCACCCCCACCCCCAGCAGCCTCAAGCCCTTAATTCCTGACAGCTGCGGTGGCTGCCGGCAGAGATGGGGGGAAAGGAGGGGCAATATGCAGTCAGCCTGCTGTTGCGCAGGCACCCCCACCACCTGACAGTCTGGGGACAAGGAAGTCCCCTCCCATCTCTGCCAATTCCCCAGGGATGGGCAATTCCAGGAATGGGCCCTTTTTTTCTTGGAGCCCAGAGGCTCTGGTAGTTCTGTCCCTCCGCCAGAAGGGGCTCTCCTCAGACAGTGGGGGCAGCAGGTTGGCAGGGATGTGTGAGCTTAGGGTGGAGGGCTTGTGCCCATTTTATGGAGGATATGCTGAGATCACAGCAGGAGTAGTGTTCATTATCAGGGCTCAGGTTAGAACTGGAGACAGAAGCCAGAGCCTCTTTCCCCTCAACCCTCTGGTTCTCAGGCCCTTGCCCGGAGCAAACACCCTTGCCTCATATTCAGGAGGAGCTCAGTGTTCAGCCAGAGACTGAACAGAAGGAAAAGATCCCAGAAGACCACGTGCAGACAGGGCCAGGGCAGGGCCAGCATTCCTGGACAGAGGCAAGCAGCGATCAGTTGCAGGGGTCATAGGCGGTGTCAAGAAAGCTGGATTCAATTCCAGCTCTTCCATTCATTTGCTGTGTGATCTTAAATAAATCACAACCTTCTCTGAGCCTTGGTATATTCTTGTGAAATACAAGGGCGTGAAGTAAAATGACCTCAAAGCCCACTTCTAGGATTAAATGCCTCTCTAATCCCTCCTCCCAGCGTGTGCCATGCCACAGGCTTGGCTCCCAAACAAGCATTTGCTAGAGGCCTGGCACTTTTGCCTTCGGCTGGTTGAGATGAGGGGAGGGTGTCTCCAGGAGCAGGAGGCACCTGTTTAAGGTCACACTAGCAAAGGAGAGGACAAGCCAGAAGC
>VMDO01005357.1:59459-112863 GCA_007922755.1 Pedetes capensis
ACGGGCCCCCCCCCCCCCGCGAGCATGTCGCACTGTAGAGCGCACAGTCCCCAAAACCTCTCCTTCCTCTGCCCTCTGCCCGCCGGCTTCCACGTGGAGTCCGGAGCAGACGCCAGTGGCTTCGGGACTAGACGCGTACACGCCTCCCCTCACCCCACGGTCGTGACGTCATGTGGGGTAGAGCCCTAACACACTACATGGGGGGAGGGAGGGAGGCGGCAGAGCTCCCCGAGCCGGGACAGTCACTCACTCTCCAGGCTGTGGGGCCGGGCCCAGACAGCACCGCCCCCCAACCCCCGCCAGCCTCACACGCCCTCGGAAGCGCAGGCTCGCGGCGCCGCGGTGGGGGCGCTCCCCGGCACCCCAGCTTTGAGTTCCCAGCCACTGCACCTCCGGACCCCCCTTACCCTCGCGAGGCACCAGGAGTTGTCGCAAGGGGGCCTCGGGAATTTCCCTGGATCCCTGTGCCAGAAGGTGCCCGGTTCGCCCGCTCCCTACCCGCCCCCCCCCGAGGGCGGTGCCCGGGGGCGCTGCCCCATGGAGCGGGGAGGCGGGCGCTGTCTGCTCTGGGAGCCGTGACCCGAGTCGAAGCTGTGTGTCGCAGCCGCCCCGACCCCTGCCGATCATGCGCCGCCGCCCCTGGTTCGCCAGTCCCACCGGGCTGTGAGCCCCCCACTCCAGGGCCATCACGGCCTGCGCGCCATGGGCAGCGCCCACCCTCGCCCCTGGCTGCGGCTCAGTCCCTGGCCCCAGCCGCGGCCCGAGCTCTGGGCGCTCCTGTTCTTCCTACTGCTGCTGGCTGCCTCCGTGCCCAGGTGAGCCCTCAACTCATGCTCCGCCCTCCTGGAGAGCTAGGACCCTGGGGCAGGGGCCTGTGGTGCTCCTGCTGTGACAGGGACGCTGGAAAGAGGGAGGGACAAGGTCACAGAAAAGTGCTGGTGCCCAAAGAAAGCCAAGCTGGTGAGCTCCCTCTGGGTAGAGGGCTGGACTGGATAGGATATGGGCAATAGAGGGCAACAGGGCAATGCCCTGGGGAGTGATGGCCACTTGAAGGGGAGGTGAATGTGGGAAGTGCCAGCCAGGAGTCCCTGCCACCCTGGGGGATGCACCCCCATCCCAGGAATAAGCTCAAACTGCCATTCTACCTAGTAGATCACCTTTAGGCCTGAGCAGGAGTTGGGCGGCTGGAAGCGGGTGTCCCTGGTGGAGACTACAGTTGGAAAGGCGCTGGGTGTGTGTGAGATCCAGCAAACTGGGCTGGTGAACAGTTTGCATGGATTCCTGCATGAATGTGAGAGCCCAGGGGTCAGTGTATGTTAAGACAAACACATGTGTGAATGCGTCTTTGTGTGTGTAACTGATGATGAAGTGTGCATGTGCATAGAGTTCCTGGGTCTGTGTGTCCGCTACAATGTGCGCAGAGGTGTGTCTGAATAAATGTGCCCATGGGAAACTTGCCTTTGGGAGTGGGCTCCTAGGGCCGCCCGTGTTTCCGGGAATCTGTGCCTGGGGATGTACTTAGGAAATACTGTGTGCGCAAGCATAGCAGATATGCATGCATTTGCACATGCTTACCTGTGTGGGTGTGCAGCTGGGTGGGTTGTGTCGGAGGAGCTGAGGATGAGGAGGTTAAGGAAAGGAGAATATTTAGGAGTGTACTGATGAGCCCGTCTTTCAGAACCAGGAATTGAGTAAAGAGTGATTATGGCCTATGGGACAGAGTGTGTATTACTAGATAGGGACCTCATGGTCCCCCCAAAATGCTTACCCACCCCACCTCACATGCCTGCAGGTCAGCACCTAATGACATACTGGGGCTCCGCCTACCCCCGGAGCCTGTGCTCAACGCCAACACGGTGTGCCTGACATTGCCCGGTCTAAGCCGGAAGCAGATGGAGGTGTGCGTGCGTCACCCTGACGTGGCCGCCTCAGCCATCCAGGGCATCCAGATCGCCATCCACGAGTGCCAACACCAGTTCCGGGACCAGCGCTGGAACTGCTCTAGCCTGGAGACTCGAAACAAGATCCCCTACGAGAGTCCCATCTTCAGCAGAGGTAGCTGCCTCTTACCCTACCGCCTGCCCACCCCATCCAGGACCTCCCTCCCACAACCTATCTTGCCAGCCATCCCTAACTACCTCTCTCAATCTGGCATCCTTCCTAACCCCCTGCATCTGCCAGCCATGCTGTTTTCTGGCCTCAGAAAAGCCATGGGGGACAGACAAATGGGACAGAAGTGGTTCTGGCTGAGGGTGACAGGCTCCATGCCTGAGAACTAGATTCCCAATTACACTGCCCAGTCACAGACAATGCATACCTCAGGCCCAGGAAACGTCCCTGTCACCTGCCTCAACTTACCATTTACTTAGTAAGTGACACGGGATGGAGAGCCTATGAGGAGGCAACTAGCATCTGTGAAGATGGGGTGGGGACTTTCTGCCAAACAGTGCAGGTGGGGGAGCCGCACAGGTAAATGGTCAGTACTGCAGCAGAAGCTCTGCCGGTGGGGTCCCCCACCAGCCTCTGTGTCATCCTCACCAACCCCAAAACCCTCTGTGAATCAGAGCTCTGGGTGTGTGAGAGCTTGTGCACTGTGGCTCCCGCCCAGCAGGCCTGACAGCCTTGTCAACCCCTGTTCCCCTCACAGCTCGCAGGAGCCACAGTTCTAACCTGAGCCCTGATAATGAACACTACTCCTGCTGTGATCTCAGCATATCCTCCATAAAATGGGCACATTTTATGGGCCCTGTCCTCTCTCCCCACCTTCTGGGTGACCCAGGCCCACCCAGACAATCCCTAGAGGGGCTGCTGGAGATGACAGGACGTTTTGCCACTCACTTCCACCCTGGCAGCTTAGGCCTTGAATCAGGGCTTTGGGGCAAAATGGGTGCCTTGTATCCAGGATTTGCCTGGCCGCGTACCTAGCTCTCCTCCTCTCAATTGCTTGGGTGGGACAGTGTGTGGACCTGGTGGCTCTGGCTCTTGGAACTTGTCTGATCCTAGTTAATAGTGGAGGAGTAGGGGTGCCCATATACCAAGGAGCCTGGGAGCCTGAGATCCGGGAGCCAGGCTCCCAAGTGCCCCACCTTCAGAAAGAACCAGGCCAGGACCTTGCCCTTTTCATCAGGACCCCTGCTGGCATCCCTTGGGCCCCCAACCCAGGGGCCACCCCAGCCTCCCGCAGCCCGGCCCCACGCCGCCGCCCCGCCTCCGCGCACTCCCTCCTCCCTCCCCCGCGCGCCCGGGGCGCTGTTTCTACCCGGCCGAGCCCAGCCCGACGCGTGTGGCGGCATGCAGCCGCGAACTAATCCCCGCGGGCCGCGGCAGACGGCTCCTGGCCCCAGCCGCTCGACTCTCCGAGAGGGCGCCCCCCCTCCCGCGCTCCCGTCCTCTTGCCCCGCACAGCCCGACCACTTCTGGCCATTTTAGAGAAGCCATCGGGACCCCTGGCCCGAAGGCCAGCTTGGCTGGGGCCGCGGGTCCCTCCCTGCCCCGCCGCCCGCGCTCGCTGACACCAAGCAGCAGGCCTACGCATCCAGGCCCCAGCCGGGCCGGGCCGGCTCCTCGCCGCCAAGCACTCGCTCCCAACCTTGGGTTGCTGGGTCAGCAGGGCTCGCCCAGGGGCCCCCGGCTGAGGGCTCCTGAGCCTTCGCTTCAGTTTCTCCCGCCTGGCGACTCCCGCAGGCGCTGAGGGTCTCACCCCTGCCGCTTCGGGTGAGGCGAGGCTGGGCAAGCTCTTCAGCCCCCTCCCTGGCCTCAATGTCCCCTCGGGTCCTCCTTTCCCTCTAGATTGAGCGAACCCAGGTGTTCTGATCGGCTCTCCCTGTCAGGCCCGTGCGGCCTGGTGAAGGACCTGGGGTCTTTGAAGCTTGGGGGCGAGTTTGGAGCAGTGGAACCGCACGGGGTTGGCGCGGTGCCAGGTGCTCCCGGGTTCACCTGCAGTTTAATAAGCAGGAGGTGAGATGGGGGGACGGTGGGGGGAGAGGTTAGGGGTGGAGGGGGGAGACTTGCCGGGGCTAGCCGGGGCGGGGCGGTGCCCAGCGCGGGGAGGAGGCGGGACAGCACCTCCCGGGCTCCGCAGCGGGACTGGGCTCCTTTCCTGGGCCTCGGAACACCGCCCTACCTTTGTGGCTTCTGCTCACGCCGCCCCCCCCGCCCCCCTCCCGTTGCAACACCCCATTTGCACCTCTCCCTCCTCAGAGGGGGCGGCTCTGGGCTTCTGGAAAGAAAACTGTGACTCTCTCCACCTCCTTGCCACCACTGCACCCCAGCCTCTCCCCAGATCTGGGTCCATCCTCCCTCAGGGTCATTTCCTTTTCCATTTTGGTCCTCTCCCTCAGGACCAGATCAATTTGAATCCCATGAGGCCACTCTTGGTGGCAGCCAGCCCCTGGCTGTTTGGTTCCTAGCCTGAATCTTCTTTCTTTTCAAGCTACTGATTGATCACTGTGGAGTCAGATGGTGTATGCAAGTGGAACGTCAGGGGCCTGCCTGGCCCTTCTTCTGCCCCAGGCTGCCAAAGGGATTCTCTTTTAGGTGGATTCTGCCATGTTTAAATTTCAGAGACTTTGCTGGGGCGCTTGGCTCCTTGGGCCTTCCTTAATTCTGTTACCGTCCTTCTATTGTTCTGACACCTCCCCTGAGATGGATTGAGCTGGAGGGACGGGTCTAATAAAGGAGGGAGGGTAAAAGGTGCCTGCGCAAGGGGAGCAGACAAGCCTGGGGCTATAATTAGGCTTTACCTAGCCTTAGAGAGGTGCTGGAACCTGGAAGGAGCATGGGGACTAGCAGAGAGTTCTCTAGGGGACTAGAGAGGGTCAGGAAAAAGCTGTGGGAGGTCAGGAAGAAAGCCCAGGCTGGCTGCTTTGCCTAGCCCAAGGGCAGCAATGATCTAAGTGCCAAGGGCATTGTTTTCTCCAACATTCTGTGCTGAGGACTCAGACAGGTTGGTGACTGAGCTGGCTGCTATGCAGAATATGTTAGGTGGGGAACAGAGAACCCCTGCATCGCTTGCTCAGGAGGTGGGGACAGGAAGGAGATTTGAAGAAAGTGCTGCTGCGGGCGAGGTGGCTCACTCCTGTAATCCCAGCGGCTTGGGAGGCGGCGGCAGGAGGATTGCAAGTTCGAGACCAGAGGTGTCTGCATAACTTAGCAAGACTGTTTTAAAAAGTCAAAAAACTGGGCTCCGGGCACCGCAGCTCAGTGGTCCAGCACTTGCAGAGCATGCAGGTGCAAGGGCCTGGGTTTAACCCCCAGTATCGAAAAAAAAAAAGTGCTGCTGGGGCTTAGGCTCAAGCACTGGTGTTAACTGGTCAGAGAGAAGGCTGGAGGAGGGGTATATGGTAGAGTCACAAAACAGGTCCTAGGAGCTCCCACACTGTAGGTGCTGCCTTCCCTAAAGCATAGACCTATTTGGAATGGATAGAAAGATGGGATCTGAGGTCTTGCATCAAGGCAAGCTCCCAGCCTGGAGGAAACCAACAGTTTAAATGTCCAGCCTCTGCTCTCTAAGGTCTGGTGCTTTCTTTTCCCACCTCCCTTTTACATTCATCTTCTCAGGGAGCCATGGTTTTATGACCAGCATCCAGGGCTTAGGTAATGTGGTGCCACTCAGATGGGCAAACTGAGGCACAAAAAATAATATCCTGGGATCATCTAAGGCCCTATTATTCTAATGACACCAATAAATTATTGTTGTTATTGTTAGGTGCCATCAAGTCGGGTCCAACTCATAGGGACCCCATGTATAACAGAACAAGACACTACCCGACACTATGCCATGCCTGGCACTATTGTCAGTGCTTCTCTGCTATTCATAGGGTTTTCAATGGTGGGTTGTTTCTCCCAAGCCTACAGCACCGGTATTCCCAGGTGGTCTCCCACCCAGACATCCAGGTGGTATGGCTGTTTGTTATTGTTGTTAGGTGCCCTCTAGTCGGTATCTGACTCATAGAGACCCTCATAGGGTTTTCAATGGCTGAGTGCTTCGGGATTGCCTTGGGAGTGGATTGCCAGGTCCTTCTCCCATTTTTGAGGTGCTGGGAATTGAACTCGGGGCCTCAGAGACTGCAGCGCAGCGTTCTACCCACTGAGCTAAATCCCAGCCCGGTATGGCTGTAGGTACCAATACATTAGCAAACATGTACACTTGTTTAGCAAACAAGGCACTTGCCTTGTTTTGGGCATTCTCCTAAAACACCTTATCCATGCTTTATGGTCCTCAAATATTTCCCATGCTGTAGGTCTTATTATCCTCACTTTACAAATGAAGCTAAGAGAGGTTGAGCAATTTGCCATTAGTACCGCAGCTTGTAAGTGACCACTGGAGCTAGGACTACATGCAGGCTACCTGACTTTAGAATTTGCACCCAAGTCCCTGATATACTGCCTCCCAAGCTGCAGGGCCAGCATGAACTGCCACCATATACCCAGAGGTAAGCTGGTGCGATGGGAATGTAGTCCAAGAAATGAAACTGATATGCTACACACACACACACACACACACACATACACACACCTATCCATGTTTGTGCGAATGTGCAACCCCATTCATTGTCATGCCTAAAAGTCCCCACATGCACACAATCCTCTCTTTCCCTCTGTGACCAGGCACATGAACAGAAGCACACACAGATTATTTGCACTGAGGGAATGGAGACCAGATCTCTCTGATTTCCTCCCTCTTGGACTTGAATGGGCAGGGCTCAAGGTTCTCTAACTCCTCCTAGTTCCCACTGGCACGCCTGCATCTCTTTTCTCTATACTCCTTTGCCCTCTAAGCTTCCTCCCCCAGCCCCTTCCTGCCTTTGGCTGTGGCCTGTAGCTGCAGCTGACTCCACTTAGATGCTGGCAGTCCTTGTCCCAGATCAAAGGCAGGGCGGCTAATTGTGTGTCTTAACAAGCCCCCCCCCCTTCTGCTTAGGGCAGCCCAGCTGGCCATAGCCCCACCCTTTTCCCCCTCCAGCTGGCCAGATGGCACAGTGCCTGCATCTGCCCCAGACAGTTGGGGCCAGGACCGAAACTGGGACTTTGGGTGGGAGCTAAGGGCAGACCCAGTGGGCTGGACTTCTGGGTGCTTGGAGCACAGGGTGGCCACACAGGCCCTGCCTGGTCACCTCAGCACGTGGCTGTGACAGCTGTCAGGGACAATGGGGTGGTGAAGGGGAAGGCATTTTGAGCCGCATGGGGTAGAAATGTTCTCTACAGGATGTGGATTACATTTCTCTAGATCCTTCCAGACCTGCCCTTGAAAGTGACAAAGCCTGGAAGATAGTGGTGGCCTTGTATACCCTACCCCATTAGCTTCTTGCTCTTGCCTACTGCCAGGTGTGGACAGGGCATAGGAGGTGGAAAGTGGGCTACCTGAGTTTTTCTCCTCCGCAGCAGGACTTCCTGAGAGCCCATATCCTTTAGCAGAGCATTGCTGGCCTCCCAGAGGTGGGAGAGCTGGGGATGGGTCCAGTTCCATAACTCCTGTAACCTTGGGTTTCCACATTTCACATAGTGTGTGTGTGTGTGTGTGTGTGTGTGTGTGTGTGTGTGTGTGTGTGATGGTGGCTCTAGTGTGCATGTTGGGGGGTTGTTCCGAGGTCTGGGCTCCCACTGGAGGTCTGAGTGTTGCCATGTGTCCTAAAGCAGACTGATGACGCTGGCTCCCCCAGCAATAAGAACAGTGCTCAGTGTTCCAAAGATAAAAGGCAAGGGATAAATGCAGGGTGCACTTCCCAGGGACTTGAGTCCACCCTCCTTCCCCTTAGGCCCCAGCACCCCAAAACAATTTCTGCTCTCCTGTAGCTCCTCCCAATTCCCATTATCCCCTTGCAAGGCTACAGTCCAATTTCCATCACTCCTGACCCCTAACCCCAGCCCCATCTGCTCCTAGCTGGGTTCCTTATGGAAAAAGGTACCAAGAGGCCATGAGCTAGAAAGAGGAGATAGAGAGGGAGAATCTGCTTCATAGGCTGCTAGGAACCACAATGATTCATTTTAGAAGTGGATCAGCAACTGCTGGGGTTTGTCTTTGATTGTGGTGAAGCAAACAAACAAACAAACAGCAAACACTAATGATCTGAAAATGCAGTAGGAATTAGTGAGGTCAGACAGCAGGAAGAACCCTTTCTCTCCCTGTCTCTCCCTTGCTCTCACTCTTGCTTTCACTTTGCAAGTGCTTTGCCAATGAGCTGCACCCCAGCCCCTTTTTTATTTTCTAAATTGAGACAGGGTCTCACTAAGTTACAAAGGCTGCCTCTGGCCTCAAACTTGTGATCCTCCTGCCTCTGCCTCCCTCTCAGAGTTGCTGGGATTACAGGTTTGCACCACACACCAGGCTCCCCAGAACTTCTCAATAGTAGCTAATGTTTGTATGGTAGTTTCTATCAGTAAGGCACTATTTGAAGCACCTGAAACTTAATAACTCATATAGTTCTTGGAATAATAATAGTATTTTGCCGATAAGGAAACTGAAGAATAGGGAGTTTAAGCCATTTGACTAAGGTCACATATCTGTAATAATTTCTAAGAGGAAAAGCAGAGAATCATTGACAATAGTGCTGGGCATGGCACAGTGTTGGGTAGTAGTTCATTGTGTTGTACATAGGGTCTCTATGAATCGGACTCAACTTGACAGCACCTAACGACAAACAACAAATGGAAGAGACAAGATTTGAACCCAGGCAATCTGGCTCCAGAGATCAGTTCTTAACAACTAAATATCTTATCATATTATTATTTATTAGTCTGGACAGGAAGTGAAGGGCAGGGCTCTGTGATGCAGCAGGTGAGGGTTAGGGCAGGAATGGGCTAGGGTTTCCGTTCAGTCCGGGTTGGCTGTCTTGGGTCTGTGGAGCTTCTGAGGCATGTCCTCCCAGTCTTTGATACCAGGTGAAATGACCCAGAGTTTTTGTTTCCATGGAATCTCTGGCCTCCTCCAAGGTCATCAGCCTCCTGCCAGGCTCTGGGCTTCTCCCACAGGGGCCCATAACACAGGTAGATTTTCCTCCCTGTGGGGGACTGTTCTTGTTCCTGGCTTTTCCCACTGCCTGCCTTCTCTGAGGTCCAGAGACTTGTATCACAAACTACTCCTAGTGGGGGTCCTTTCTCAGATACAGAATAGGCAAGAAATAATCTGTAAATCCGAGAGCTGGACCCACCTCTGCAAGCAGGCCTCCCTGCTGCCACAGGTCCAGGGCATTCCCAGAAAATGGCTTAGGCTGGAGCACTTGCAAGGAAGGAAAGCAATGTAGACAAGTAAGTGGCCAGGCTGGCCCAGCCCTGGGCCCCTGAGAGCAGCTCAGTCAGGGAGAGTCCTACTGTCTCCTGAGCATCTAGCAGAAGGTGTCTTTCCCCCTCAACGTTCATCACTATTATGCCAGAAACCAGACCCCATTTAGGACACTGGGCTCACCTATATCATTCCTCAAACATTTTCAACTGACCTAGACAGACCACATGGGCTGGGGTTTAGCTCTGTTGGTCGGGAGTGCTGCTTTGTACTCTCTGAGGCCCTGGTTTTAATCCTCAGCACCACCACCAAAAAAAAAAAAAAAAAAAAGTGGGGAGAGGACATGGCAATCCACTTCTGAAGCAATCTCTAAACAATCAGCCATTGAAAACCCTGTGAGGGTCACTATGTGTTAGACCCACAGCACTCAACAACAACAACAACAACAACAACAGACCACAGGAAGGGTGGCTGAGTACTGCCCATTACTGAATGACTTTCAGGCATGTCCTGTGGAGGAAGAAGATGGGGACCATCAGGCAAGGTTGTTGTTAGGTGCCCTCTAGTCGGTATCTGATGGGAGAAGGGCCTGGCAATCCACTCCCAAGGCAATCCCGAAACAGTCAGCCATTGAAAACCCTATGAGGGTTGCTATGAGCACCTAACAACAACAAGAAGTCGGTATCTGACTCATAGCAACCCTCATAGGGTTTTCAGTGGCTGACTATTTCGGGATTGCCTTGGGAGTGGATTGCCAGGCCCTTCTCCCATTTTTGTGGTGCTGGGAATTGAACTCAGGACCTCAGAGACTACAGGGCAGTGCTCTACCAACTGAGCTAAATCCCAGCCCTTGGACAAGGTTGTAGGCTGAGCTTAAAGTGGGCGCATACCAGCAGGCAGTCTTGGGATAGTGCACTTTAGGAGCAGAACATCTTACCTACCCTCCTGCCCACTGGCATCTCCTGGGGCGTGGAATTCCATCACTGGGAATTTTTTTCTTTAGGTTAAACTTTGCCTTCTTTCTCCAGGCTATTTTTAAAATCACAGATATTACCATGAAAGGTAGTAGATTAAAACCCTGATCTTAAGAAGGATGTGTTTAGCAGGTACTTTCCGTCCTAGAGGAGAGATGCAGACACAAATTCTGAGCTTGCTAAGGGTGATTTAATGAAGAGGAGGCGGGAATGTGACAAGAAGAGCCCCGTGGGGAGATCTTCTTGCTATAGCCTGTGTGCAGAACACGGAAACACCTGCCCTAGATCCTGTTTGCAGAACACCTGACTTTTGTGGGTGTTTTCTCCCCTTTTTTGACTCTTCCCCACACTAGGCCTCAGTTTCTTCTCCGTGTGACAGACAAGGTTGGGCGGGGAGGACAGGGGTATGGGATGCCAGGACCCCTCCAGAGTCCTTGTTTTCCGGGTCTCTAACCACAGGTTTTCGAGAGAGCGCTTTCGCCTACGCCATCGCTGCAGCAGGGGTGGTGCATGCAGTGTCCAACGCGTGCGCCCTGGGCAAACTGCAGCCATGCGGTTGTGATGCATCGCGGCGCGGGGACGAGGAGGCCTTTCGTCGCAAGCTGCACCGCCTGCAGCTGGACGCGCTGCAGCGCGGTAAGGGCCTGAGCCACGGGGTCCCGGAACACCCTGCCCTGCCCCCTGCCAGCCCAGGCCTCCAGGACTCCTGGGAGTGGGGCGGCTGCAGCCCCGACGTGGGCTTCGGGGAGCGCTTCTCTAAGGACTTTCTGGACTCGCGGGAGCCTCACAGAGACATCCATGCACGCATGAGGCTCCACAACAACCGAGTCGGGAGGCAGGTGAGAGCCCCGCTCCCCAGGCCCTTCCCACACCCCTCCCTCTAGGGCCCGCCCCCCTCCTCCGCCTACCTCTCTTCTTGGGACCACGCTCCTTCCACAGCTCAGAACCTTCTCCTTGCCTCCTCTTGGTCGGTCAGCAAGCATGCATTGAGGACTTACTATGCGCCAGGCATTGGATTAGGCCTGGGAAATACAAAGTTGAAACAGTCCCTGCCAGGGATCCTCACACCCCCTGCTGAGCAGCCTGCTCCTCCCATTCCTCAGTGAGCTCCCAGGAAGGACTGGACTGTAGTCTGGACCCCAGGGGTCTAGGCCTGGGCTGCCATGCTGTCTCCTCCCCCTATAGAGCCAGAAGTTTGAACTAGATTGTCCATCAGGTCCCCCAGGGCTGATGTTCTGTGGTTCCATGGGTCTGTGATCTCTGCTCCCAAGCTTTCTGTGCAGTCCAGCATGAGGGATTCCAGCAGAGTGAAGGGCTGAGGTTCCTAGGGGGCTACGTGTGTTATGATTGCTTTCGTGCTTGCCCTCCATGAATGCCCATACTACCTCAGAGGTCATCCATGCAAAATAAAATAATAGGAGAAGGAAGGAAGGACAGAACTAACACACTGCATTTGTTGAATGCTTACTACCTATTAGACACTATCCTGAGTACCTTACTATGTGCAACCTGTTTGCATAAACACTATCATTAATACCTCGTGCTGTGCTCAGATACAGAAACTGAGGCCCAAAGTGCCTAAGATGCTTGCTCAAGGTGATGCAGAGAGTGAGGAAGTGGTGGAGGCAGGCTCCATCCTCAGGCAGTGGAGCTCTGAGTCTGTGCTCACTTGTTAGTTTTGCAGAGTGGAGTCTACACTGTGGGCATCTAGTAAGTATACATTGTGTTCAGTCTACACACAGTGATGCTGCATTGGCCCCCAAGGTAGCCCAGCACTCTCCTTTCCAGGCAATTCCATCCCCATCCCTCCTGTTACCCTGCCCAGCCTGCTCAGGCCCTGTGGCTGGCTTCCTCTGACTCTCCTTTCCCTTGGCTTCCTAGCCAACTCCAGTTCATCCTCCTCCACAAAGACTCCGAGCTCATAGGGCAGTTCCTATCTTGACTTAGAAGTGGGGTAAACTGAGTGACACCCACCTTCAGGTCCCATCCAGCTCCCACCCAGCCCTGCCCTATGCACGTGGCTCTCTCCCCAAGCTTCCATACCATTCCAACCGGGACCAGCAATGCCTCCTCCACGTCCTCATTAAACTGCCTAATTAATGGCTGCTGCCTGTGGGAAGCAGATGTTCTGGAGCTGTTGACCTAGGGAGGCATCCGGCTGGTTCCCACGTGATGCTGACATCACAGGCTGCAAATGCAAGCTGCTAGCCCTCCAAGACCCAGAGCGGCAGGGTCCCTCTCTTGTGGCTGGCTTGCCCAGTTTCAATGGCCCCAGATCCTTGTACTTCCTGTCTGAGAGTGTTTGGGGAGTGGAAGAAGAGGAAGATGTAGTCAACTTCCTGTGGAGTGTCTGGTGTGGATAATGCCAAGGGTTTGGGGGGACAAGACTGTAGAGCAGGTTGAGCACTAGGTAGGGGGCAAGAAGGTTGGATTCCCATAACCACCTCCCCTGGAAGCAGGAAAACCTCTCTACACTTTCATGGGGCTGACTGCCTGGCTCTCTAGTTTCTGTTCTGTATTCAGGTAGAATTTTGGACCCTGTTAGCATTCAGCATAGGACAGAATAAGTCCCAGTAAGCAAAATGGGAGGGAGAAATATCCTTAGCCTCGGTACCCTCTCTCTCTCTCTCACTCTCTCTCTTTTTTTTTTTTTTTTCATTACTGGGGGTTGAACCCGGGCCTCTCGGTTGCGTACTTTGCAAGTGCAGGACCACTGAGCTACACCTCCAGCCCATTTTTTTTTTTTTTTAACTTTTTGAGACAGGATCTCACTAAGTTACGCAGACTACCTCTGGTCTCGAACTTGCAATCCTCCTGCCTCCGCCTCCCAAGCCGCTGGGATTACAGGTATTCGCCACCATGCCCCCGGCTGGTACCCTTTCTTTTGGCTTCCTACAAAGAGCTGCAGGGCAGGGGTCGGTGCTGTGGTAGTGCAGTGCGGCTGCCTCAGACTGCTGAAGCCCGGTTCACAGCCTGGAGTGAGGCCAGAGGCTTTGGGGCTGGGGTGTGGTAGCGCGGGCACCCCCCTCCTGCTCCAGGGAGAGGGAATTTCCCTGAAGATCTGGGATCCCCCCAAGGGCTCAGGAAGCAAGAATCCCCAGCCCCTAGGGCCCCCTGCAGCTGTTGGAAAGACCGCAGGAAAGGAGGGGAGCAGGAAGGAGGGAATTCCCCCAGGGCCTAGCGTGGTGGGAGGTAGATAGCAGCGCAACAGAGCAGACGCGGAGGAATTCTGATTGCCTGGCTCAGGAGCCGTGAGGTAGCTGCTTCGGGCCTCAGTGTTTGCTTCTGTACAATGGAGCTGGTTTCAAAAGCCTGGAAGATTCTCGCAGGCTAGTTTCAGCGGCAGGAAGAGGCGGGAGGCTGACAGCCCCTCACAGTGCCTCCCTCCGCAGGCGGTGATGGAGAACATGCGACGAAAGTGCAAGTGCCACGGCACGTCAGGCAGCTGCCAGCTCAAGACCTGCTGGCAGGTGACGCCGGAGTTCCGCGCCGTGGGGGCGCTGCTGCGCAGCCGCTTCCACCGAGCCACGCTCATCCGCCCGCACAACCGCAACGGCGGCCAGCTGGAGCCTGGCCCCGCCGGGGCACCGTCGCCAGCCCCAGGCACGCCGGGGCCGCGTCGCCGGGCCAGCCCCGCCGACCTGGTCTACTTCGAGAAGTCGCCCGACTTCTGCGAGCGCGAGCCGCGCCTGGACTCGGCAGGCACCGTGGGCCGCCTGTGCAACAAGAGCAGCGCGGGCCCCGATGGCTGCGGCAGCATGTGCTGCGGCCGCGGCCACAACATCCTGCGCCAGACGCGCAGCGAACGCTGCCACTGCCGCTTCCACTGGTGCTGCTTCGTGGTCTGCGAGGAGTGCCGCATCACCGAGTGGGTCAGCGTCTGCAAGTGAGCGGCCTAGGCTCCCCCCGCCCCGGGCCCCGAGAAAGGGACCCCTACTGGAGCCTGGCCCAGTGCCTGGAGGCTTGCCAGGCAGCATGGTCCTTGGCTCCTGGGAGAGGAGGTTGAACCCCACGATCTGTTAGGGACCTCCCAACTCTGAGAATCTTCAATCACAAGACAGCCCAGGCCTATCAGACCCTCACCACTCACTCCTGTGGGCTCTAGGGTTGATAGGCCTCCCCTTCTTCCTATCTCAAATTCTGACAGCTCAGGTGGGCTAGGGACTGCTCTACACCCTAGGAAAAGGGTCAGCCAGGTAGCCCAGTCCCTCAGGCCTGTCTCCTGTCATCCTTTCTCCCCTTCCCCTGGACTGGGAGGGAATGAATGGAAGCTGATGGGCAGAGGGAGGAAGAGTAAAAAGAAGAAATGAACATAATCTAGCAGAACTGATTCTATAAAGGCCCCAGCCCTCCCCCACTGGCCGTCGCCCCCTACCATTCCTCTCATCGTTCATTTAATGGGTATTTATTTTGCACTCTCATTGTGGCACTCTCCAGGGGGAGGAGAGGCCCTTTTGGAGTTTACATGCTTGCTGGGGGAGATGGACAATAAACTGGTAAACACACAAAGCCATTTCGGACAGTGCTGTGGGCGATGAAGAAAATAAAGCCCGGTCACATGTGTTGAGTGATGTGTTTGGAATGGGCCTCTTTTGGATAAAATCACCGGTCGGAGAAAGCCTCTGAGTTGTGATACTCATGCTGAGACCTGCAAAGTAGGAAAGAGAGCCATGCAGAGATTGAGGGGAAGGGCTTTCCAGGCAGAGGACACAACGCAACACAGAAACTCTGAGAGGAGAAAGACTCCCACCTGTTGGAGGAACAGCAAAGAGGCTATTTTAACAGCAGGGAAGGAATCAAGGGGCTGACAGGTGGGAGAGGAGGCTGGACCAAGTTCACATCAAGTGTTTCTCTAGCCCTAGCTAAGGAGTTGGGATTTTATTTAAGAGTTATGGGAATGTGCAGAGTCTTAAGCAAGGGAGTGTCATGGTCTGATACCCACAAGGATGGCTGTATGAGGAGGCAGACAGGGTGACAGGGGCCAGCAACCATCCTCCAAACCACAGGTGAAGCTTGGACTGGGTAGCAGCAGTGGAGATGTTGAGAAGGGGCCAGATCCCAAGATCCAGAGCCCTCGGTGCCAGAGCTCTAACGGCCCACTTTGTTCCTGCGCCCTCTGCCACAAGCCAGGACGAGTGGCCGTGCCCAGCAGCAACCGTCCGCAGAGACAGGAGGCACTCTGAGAGGAGTAATCCTGGGCAAGACCCAGCTCAACCCAGCCCAGCGCCTGGGGGAGCAGGTGGGGCCGGGAGGTGCGGCTGGGAAGAAGGTGGTGGGGGAAGGCTGCAGACTCACTGTCTGGGGCTGGGCTTGGGAGTCCAGATGGGAGAGGCAAGGTATGTAGGTAAGGCTCATAGGGACCAACTTTCCTGGGCTTCCAGTGCCCTGGAGCCCCAGCTCATGATACCTTAACAGGTAGATAATCCCCCCCCACACACACACATCCTCATTCCCCACCAGGGCACTGGTGAGAGAGAAGCTGGGTCCAGGGTTGCATTCTCCTTGGCTCAGGTCTGATGAGTTTCCGCGACAGACCCACAGGATCTCAGGGAAGGAACGCTTCACCTACTTCCTCCAGGCCTCCTGCTGCTCCCAACTGGGGACCCTGCTAGCTTCCTCAGTTTATCCCAGAGTGGCACCCATCTTGATAAACCAGACACAAAGTCGTGTTCATTTCCTCAACTGCTGGCCTGCACAAATCCCCTATATTTCCCTTCCCCTGTCCCAATTTTCCTAACTCTGGGTGAGGAGGAGAAGGAAAGGAAGCGCTAAGGATGATGCACCCCTCCCGGGCCCTCCAGCTGGGAGATCTGCCCCCACTACCTTGTCCTCAGCTTCCTTCCCTCCTATCGCCTGCTTCCCAACAGCTTCCAGGCATGTTGCAGGAAGAAGGCCCTCCCAAAGGCTCAGGTCTACAGTCTCTGTGGAGGCAGGGTTTCTCTCCCCATCCCCCCCAAAGACAGCCCCACTGGCAGGCAAGTGAGAGTCCCTGGGGAGGAGGGGTGGGCAGGAGCAGCCAGACACACCTGCCTCATTCCTTTCCTCTTGTTCACCCAAGAGAGAGCTGTGGGGGCTGGGTTCCCCACCCCCTTCCTCCCTCCCATCCCAGGGAGGAGAGACGGGCTGGAGGAATTGGAGGCCTAGTGGGGGGAGGATGGGGTGCTTGCACCCCCAGCAGCGTCCACTACAGCATTAGCCAGTG
This sequence comes from Pedetes capensis, assembly GCA_007922755.1. Lineage (NCBI taxonomy): Eukaryota > Metazoa > Chordata > Mammalia > Rodentia > Pedetidae > Pedetes > Pedetes capensis. Next base: position 75,856 of record VMDO01005357.1, read on the forward strand.
GCCTCACCCACCTCTGCCTTCCAGGCTTACTGAGGACATAGCTGGGGGAGGGGAGGCTGGAAGTAACAGTTCTAGGATCAAGGAGGGGGAATAAGGCAGGCGTGGCAACACTGCAGAGGGTGCTGCCCCAGGAGCAAAGGGTGGGTGATGGGGTGGGGCAGGGTGCTGGACACAGAGTTGTAGAGGAGGGGACATGTTCCAGTGAGTCAAGTCATAGCGATCTGATATATGCTAGCGTGCATCCATAAAGAAGGGGAGGAAAAGTTGAGAAAGGGACAAATAAGGAGTTGCCCAGTCTGCGTCTTCTCCCCGGGCAAGTTGAATTCAGGGACCAAAGCTGGACTCCACAATGAGAAAAGGGTGTGTGGGACTTAGTAAGGGCCCTAAAGGGAGGTGTGGAAGTAATAAAGGGTGGAAGAATGGTGCCCAAGAGGCACTGGGCTTATGCATACTGGCTGAAGGGTGAAGCAGGAATCAATGTGCTAATTGGAAATAGGGGAAATGGGCTGAAATTAAGTACCAGTGTGGAGCCGCAGACCTTGATCTCATTGCCTTTTACCTGATGGATGCCAGGTTACCTCTTAGCAGGCAGAAGGAGTAGTAGGGTCTAGCAGAACCTAGATTGTCCCAAAAGGAGAAAGAGAGGGAAGAGAGAAGGAGGGTGGTGGACAGAGCAGCAGGCAGTGTTGGGGTTAAAGGCCAGGGAAAGCAGCCAGGCTAGGGTGGGATCAGAACCCAGGCATCCTGCTTTTCTGTAGTCCTAGGAACCTGGGGGGCGGGATGAGGGGAGACATAAGGTAGACCTGGGAGCTGCAACAGTGCCGCGGTGAGGAAAAAGATCAGGGCCATCCAGGCACTCCTCCTCGGTCACCCGAATTAATGTGTTCTCAGCTAGCTCCCTGCAGGGGGCCTTCCACGTTGGAGAGTGGCCAGGCCCTAGTCTCGGAACCCCTCCTCCCATCCTACCCCCCCCCCTCTAATGTGGTTGCCGGCAGCTGCCTGCGGTCGTCCCAGCCCCTGCGCTCAAGGCACGGGGACTTTCCAACAGGGGAAAAAATGACTTAATGAGAGTGGGAGCCGGGGGCGGGAGGGACAGGTCCCTGTAATCACCGCTCCGCTGTGGGGCCTGCGCGCCTCCGGGTCCTTCCCCGGCTTCCTGCTGCCAGCGCCCTCCTTGGGTTCTGCTGGGGGAGGGGGGCAGGCTAGCCACAGGGAGATCCCTTTTCAGGTTCCAGGCTCTCTAGAGCCCTTGGGCTGCCTTTTCTTCCTGGGCTGGCCGCGTGTAGAAGGTGGGACACCCCAATATCCCTCCCTAACCCTATCCTTGAAGTTGGGGGGGGCCTCTCCCTCGGAGTCACGGTCCTTTGCTGGTGGGTTAGAGGGGTAAGGGGTCGTGAAGAGAATCCTTTGGCACGATGTGGCTGACTCCTTCGAAACACCCCTGTTGCTACGGCAACCCGTGCGGCTGAGGTGTGTCCGCGGGGCTGGGAGGACCCCCCCCTTTTTTTTTCACCGCCCGCCGGGCCAGGCCCCGCTGCTGCGGTGCGCGGGGGTGGGGGTGTGCCGTTACCATGGCAAGGGTGCGCTAAGAGGGCACATTCTTCCCCAGGGTGGGAGCGCCCCGGGGACAGGAGAAGGGGGGTGACTGGGGCGGCAGGAAGGGGAGCAGGGGGTGGTCAGAACAAGGAGGAGTCTCGGACAAGACAAACTAGGGCTTCGGCTGCGGTTGGGGCGGGGAGTTTGGAATTTGAGCCCCTCCTGCAGCTCTCCAGAGGCATCCCGCTCCCTTCCCCCGCACTCTTGCTGGGGTCCAACGCCCCATTCTAGTTTATAGGGAAGGAACCCCCAACTACCGATTCCAAGACCTTTTGGCTTCTTCCAAGGCCGGTCCCGCGGAACTAAGGGGCCTGTTCCCTGCCTCTCCCCAGTGGAGCTGCAGCCCAGACGGTGGGCCAAAAGCCCTGCAATTAAGTCCTTCGCCCGCCCCCGCGCCGCCCGCCGGTACTCCACCAGGCCGGGGCTGCACCGCCAATTACAGCAGCGCGCAGCAGCTGATTATCCGGGAGCCCAGGAGCGGCTGGGGGTAGGGAACAGCAGACAGGTCAAGAGGGTGGGGTCGCTGGGGTTGTCCCTGACTGCGGAGGCCTTAATTGGAGCTTTAGGCTGAGGCCTGTAACCTAACTTTTCGGCTCCAGAGGCTATAGGGAGGTGGGGGTCTACTCAGTGGCGCTCAGTGCCGTGTCCTGCTGCTGTTCTTCTCTCCTCGAATGCACGTCGCACCAGGGCAGAAAGAACCCAGGGAGTGTGTATGTAGATGTTGGAGCGTCTGGAGTTCAAGGCTGGGTACTCAAAAAGTTCAAGGCCCTCAAAGCTGCTCTCTTTCCCGCCACAAACTGCCGCGTGGGTCTCTTCTGGCCCCGCGCCCCGCGCCATGGACCCAGCTTGGGTTTGCTAAACCAGCCACAAGGCCGCGCTGCCAGCGCATGCAGCTATCGTGTGGCACTCAGAAACGGCGCTCCCTCTGCGCAAGAGGCTCCTCTCTTCTGTCCCACTAGGGAAGACAACGAGGGACTCCGCTGAGCAGCAACAGTGAAGCGTTCTGCCACCACTATTTCTCTCTGCCGTTCCTTCTTTGCTAACTGCCCCACCCCCACTCCGCTTTCTAGTCTGCAGGGGTTCGGGTAGAGCTTTACGCCTCCCGAACAGCTGCTCACATCTGGCCGGCAGCTGGGAGCCGCCCACTCTAAACTGCTGAGGACACAGCGCCCTCTATTGGTGCGGAGCAGCGGCGTGCCACCTTTCGGGCTTGGGCAGCCCGCTGCCGCAGCCGCCGAGGCCTGGGACCTTGCTCCGGTTTCGAGGGTCTTGTTGTTAGTTGTTTGGTGCCGTCGAGTCGGTATCCAACTCATAGCGACCCTCATAGGGTTTTCAATGGCCGAGTGCTTCGGGATTGCCTTGGGAGTGGATTGCCAGGCCCTTCTCCCATTTTTGTGGTGCTGGGAATTGAACTCGGGACCTCAGAGACTGCAGTGCAGCGCTCTACCCACTGAGCAAATCCCAGCCCTTCGAGGGTCTTGGATTCCAACAATTTGGTTCCTGTTGCCTTTGGGCACCACTACCTCTCTGCCTTGCGTCGCTCCCAAATCCCACTCTCCAGGTCCTTTGCCCTTTGCCCGCCAAGATCTTGCTGACCTTCTTTCCTCAGTCCCTGTGAGCTTTACAACCCTGTCCAGCAATCTGGCCCCCGCTCTCCCACCTTCTCTAATCTAGTCTCAAACCGCAGGTTCTGAGAACCATCACTCCGCGCCCAAAGTAAAAATCCCAAAATAGGAACCTGGTTACATAAGTCATAGCCCAATTGCTCAATGGAATTCCTTGCCGCGTCCTTAAAAATAAGGTGGTTGAAATACATTTAGTGACTGAGACAGTGTTTGCCCTTCATTCGGGAGGAGAGATACAAGACACAAAATAGCACGGGGGCGGGGGGGGGGGGGCGAGTCCCCTTCTTCAATGAAACTAAAATGTATACATGTGATTTGTATTTAAAAAGTCTAAACTAGGCATAAAAATGCTAACAGATTATTTTGGGTGGGTAATTACAGGTGACTTAAAAATTGTTCTGTTTATCTGCATTTTTTGTCTTCATTGTTGTTAGGTGCCCTGGAATCGTGTCCCACTCATAGTGACCCTCATAGGGTTTTCGATGGCTATTTCCAGGATTGTCTTGGGAGTGGGCTGCCATGTCCTTCTCCCATTTTTTGCAGTGCTGGGGACTGAAACCAGGGCCTCAGAGACCTCAGAACGGCACTCTACCAACTGAGTTAAACCTCAGCCCCTTATTAATATGTCTTCAGTGAACTTCACCATATTACTTGGGCACAGAAACGATTCCACATATTTTGGCCCAAAACCTGAGTACCAGATTATATTATTGAGATAGATTAAATTTTAGAACGAATCATTTTGTTTTTCTTTAGAAAACTCCCTTTTAAGACTAGGTATCAGGAGGTCTGTACTCCTGACAAGAGCTAATATGATTATGTCATTGAGATTTTCTTTTCAAAATCGTAGTGGTTTTTAGTGAGAATAGGTTTCAGATCTCTGAATCTCTGGATCCAAGGAAGCCAAGAAGTTGTTAGAAGAGTCCTCCAATCTGTACAAATCCAATATTTTCTGTGGATAGGATAACTGATTTATTTTCCATTGCTTGCTTCCATGATTGACTATATGGAAAGTTTAATACCTTCTTCTCGCCCTTAAACATATGTGACCCATACATGTCTTTGGAGGGTGCATTCCTTGGTCTTTTTCTTAGTGCCCCACCCCCACTTTGTACTGGGGATAGAACCCTGGGCCTAGTAAACGCTAGGCAAGTGCTCTACCACTGAGAAACATCCCCAATCTTGCCTTTTTCTTTTGAAATAATTTCAGAGGTACAGAAAAGTTACAATTATGCAGAGAACTCTCTTTTCTGAACCACATCAAGTTGCCTACATGATACCCTGTTACTCCTTAATGCTTTAGTATATACTTAAAAATAGACGTTTTCCTTCATAACCTAATGCAGTGCTCATAATCAGGAAATTAACAAGGATGGATTAGTACTATCTAACCCCCAGATGTTGGCCTGCAGCCATACCACTGTGGCATCCCATCCCACCAGATTTCAGAAGCTAAGTAGGGTCTGGCTGGGTTAGTACTTGTATGAGAGACCACTAGGGAACACTAGGTGTTGTAGTCTTGAGAAAAGGACCTGGCAACCCACTCGCTCCCCACAAAAAGAAGCAGCCATTGAAAACACTATGAATGGCAGAGAAGCACTAACAATAATGTTTCACCTGTTGTGCATAGGGTCGCTATAAGTAGGACACCAACTCGACAGCACCTAACAACAACAACAACAACAACAACAAAACCCCCAGACCTTATTAGACTTTCATCATTCATGACAACCATGTCCTTTATAACAAAAGTATCCAGGCCAGAATTACTCGTTGCGTGGTTATCATGTCTTTTCAGTGTCCTTCCATCTGACACAATATGTAAGCCTTTCCTTTACTTTCATGACCAAGACAATTTAGAAAATTACAGAGCAGTTATATTGTAGAATGTTCCTCAATTTGGGTTTATGTGTTGTTTCCTCATGATTACACATGACTTATACATCTTTGGCGATAATATTGCAGATGTTGAGTCTTTTCTTCATTGCCCCATTATTCCTTCTGATGCTTAAAATTTCCCAGATTTGATCCAGCTGCCAAGCTGGCTCTATCTCTGTAATTCACTGAGTACTTCGTTGCTTTTATGGCATGGCAAAAGATTCCAGGTTCATTCTGTACTGTCTCTGCCTCAGCCCTAGCATCCGGCATTTCTCCAAGGGGCCTTTGTTTCTTTTGATGGGAGATGAAATGTAGAAACCAGGATTTGGATGCTAGATGTGCTCATTGCTCTTGGGGTTTCACTACTTTTGGACCTCTCAGCGGACAGTGCTACAAAAATATATGTTTTATTATGCACACACTATCTATCTATCTATCTATCTATCTATCTATCTGTCATCTATTATCCATCATAATTGATCTATGTAGAAAACAATGACTTCACTTTCAATTCCGATCTCATGCCACATGATTTATTGTTTTCTCCTTCTCCACTTTTGTAGCTCCCTTCTCCATTCTTACCACAGCTGCTCCTTGCACTTCCCTTGCAGACATCATCTTCCTCCATCTTGGGCTCCAATAATCTCTGCCAGCCCAATATCCCTGTGCCCCCACATGGATGCCTCACCTTGCTTGGTTCCACATCATGCATTTTGAATAAAATTATGCAGAAAGAAAGGCAGGCAGTCAGGAAGGTTGGAAATAATTCCACTCATTCTTGAAACTTTGGATAGACTTCTTGATTGTCTCTACTCAGTGACAATTGCTCTTCCAGCTATTCCCATCTAAAACTCTGGAGTCATCAGACTCTTATTTCTCTGTTATGTCACAACCAACCCATCAGCAGATACTGTTCGTTCCCCATCAGTTTATATCTAGATCCTGATCACATGTTACCTCCTCCTTCATTATCATCCTGGTTCATCATCTCTTGCCTTATTGACTACTTTATCTTCTAGTTGGTCTCCTGTTGGTGCTCTTGCATATCCCCAGTCTATTCAATACACAGCAACCTGGGGGAGCCTTTTAAAGTGTCAGTCATGTCGTGTGCCTCCTCTGCTCAATATTCTTAGAAGTCTTCCTATCTCCCTCATAAGAGCAAAATGCTCACAATGACCTGCAGGGTCCCAAGGATCTGGCTCCCTGCTATATTTTTTCGCTCACCTCCTACTATTTTCTCCTTCATTTATTTTGTTTCAGCCACATAGGCCTCCTGGAAGTTCTCTGAACAAACTAAAAATTAGCCTGACTCAGGGCCTTTGGACTTACTATTCCTTCTGCCTGAAATAAATTTCCTCCAGATAACCACATGGATGCTGCCTCTTTTCATTCAGGACTTCACTCAAATAGTTCCTTAGGACAGGGCCTTTTTAGGACATCTTACATACATAACAACTTCTTTTTAACTTTACCTTGCTTTATTTTTCTTCACCATATATATATATATATATATATATATATATATATATATATATATTTAACATATTTGTATTATTTGTTTACTATCTGTCTCTGAACTCTATCTATACTAGAAACTCCATGAGAGATAAGACTTTATTTTTTGCTGTATTTCTAATGCCATGAATGGTACTGAGTACACAGTAAGCACTCAATAAACACAAGTGAATGAGTGTCTATAGGAATGACTACTATTCTTTGTCTTCAAGGCAAGCTGACCTTCCTGCAATCTTTCTTGAAGTTCCAGCTGCCAGCCTAGACATGTTTTGCCTGGAGTCTGTGGTACTACAAACTAAAGCTTTATTACTATGGATTCATTAACTTATGTATTTGTTAACTAAAGAATTGAGACCTTCCTATGTTCACTGCTATCTTCTCAATTGTTTGGATTCCCCAGTATAGAGCAGGTATTTAATATTTATTGACTAAATGAATAAGTGACCTTCCCCTCCAAACTGATTCTAACTTGCTTGTTTTCCTAGTTATCAAGTCTCAAAAGTGCTGTCAAGTTGGATTCTCCATCCTCCTCTTCTCTCTCCTATATTCATTCAGTGGCCAAGACCTGCCCATTCTCCCATTCCACTTGCAAGGTTAATGCCCTTGTTCTCCACAGCCCTCAAATGTCACGGTGGCCTCCCAACTGTTCCCTCTCATTCCTCTCTCTTCCTCTTCAATCAATCCCTATCAAAGTTTTCTATTTCCCCCTCCCATAAAGTGCTCTGATCATGTCATTTCCTATTATGGATTCTAATTGCAGACAACAGAAATGGACTCTGGCTTACTGAAGTAGAAGACGAATTTCCTGGGATCATACCATGCAGCTCCAAGATTTGACAGGAAACCTCAAGAATCAGGCTTGAGGAACAGGCAGGAGGCAAGAGAAACCAAGCAGTCAGAATTTTAGCCAACTTCTGTTTCAACAGCTGCCTGATTAGGGAGCTGCAGCCCCTGGTTTTGGGAGCTGTCTCTCACAGCTACCACAGCCCTGAGCACTGGCCATTGCTGCCTCTGAGATGAATTATAAATAGTCCTCTGCCTTCTTGGGTCACTTAGGGAAGATCCCAGATCCCTGGGTGGGGAGGTGGGTTGCTTTGGTTATGAGCTTCCTGCCAAAGGTGGGGAGGGCAAGTATCTGACTTCCCACTAAGATTCACACTAAGGAGAATCCTCCAACATAGGACGAGTTCTCAGATGCTGGGCAGCTAAAGACTCCAGTGTGTATCCACATACACGTTCCTGAGCATGTAGCTGAGATCCTCCACCATCTGCCACTAACTATCATTTCCAGTTTTTCTTCCATGCTCACCATGTTCCACTGATCCATGATGGCACACAGTTCTCTAAGCTGTCGCTTCCTGGCTTGGTCTCTGCAATACCTGGTCTCCAAAGATGGTCCCCAATGAACTATGCTTCATACCTATATATTGCCCCCTCCCCCTGGATCTGAATTAGTCCCATGATTGATTTCCACTGGTTGTATGCTGTGAAAATAATGTTGTATGATTTATAAAGAGGTCCAAGAATACTTGCAGCTTCTGCCTCAATATCTTGGAATGTTCTCTCTAGGGCAAGCCAGCCACCAGATATGAGGTCTGTCTACCTGGAGGCCACTGCATTGTGAGGAAACCTAAGCAAGCCACATGGGAAGGCTGCGTGCAGAAAGAATGATGCCTGGCCAGTCCCCATTGTTCCACCCAAATCAGATGAGGTGCCAAATGTGATTAAAAAGAGAACCTTGCCTAGATGCAGTGCCCTACACCTGTGATCTCAGCAACTTGGGAGGCAGAGACAGGAAGATCCAAAGTTTGAGGCAAGAAGCAGCCTGTGTAATTTACAAGATCCTGTATCAAGATAAAAAATAAAAATAATCTGGGCACAGTGGCACACGCCTGTAATTCCAGGGGTTCCAGAGACAGGAGGATTGCAGGTTTGAGACCAGAGGCAGTCTGTGTAATTTAGCGAGACCCTGTCTCAAAAAGTAAAAAAAAAAAAAAAAAAAAGGGCTGCAGGTGGCAGCTCAGTGGTCCAGCACTTGCAAAGCATGCAAGTGCAAGGCCCTGGGTTCAACCCCAGTACTGAAAAAAAAAAAAAAAGATAAAGATAAAAAATAAAAATTAAGAAAGGGGCTGAAGGTGTAGATCAGTGGTAGAGCACTTGCAAACTATGTGCAAGGCCCTGGGTTCAGCCTCCCACACACTGGGGGGAAGATGTTAAATTAGTAGATTGGAGGGAAGGACTACTTGGTGTGTCTGGCCAGATTTATTTTATTTTTTCATCCACTCATTCGTTTATGGTTTAAGCACTTCCTACACATTGAACGAAGTACAACATGTTAAGGAGGTAAAAAGATTAATAACTGTAGTTGTCATTTATTGAGAGCTTACTGTGGAGTAGTCAATGAACATACATGTAACCCTCAAAATAATCATATATTGCATTATTATCTCTTCTATTGGTGAGGAAAATTCTCAAGTTAACCAAGTTGTTCAAGGTCACATAGCAAAGGAAGTGTCTGGATTTTCATATGCATTCAAGTCTGGGTGGACCCAAAGTCTAGATACTTTTCACTAAGCTACGGCATCCCCTAGGAATCTAGGAGGTGAAGGGACCTGTTGACAAATTGCTCTTCCACAGAAATAAAGCCTTAGAGCTAGAGTGGGTCTGAGCTCCAGTTTTGGCAATATCGTTTACCGTGACCATCCGGCAGTTTCCTTCGCTTCTGTAGCTGTATAACAAAGGTAAAAAAACATACCTTTCAAGGTTATTGTGGGGATTAAATGAGATGACTTGGATAGAGACCGGTGTCTGGCCCTACAGAGCGCCCTAGAGGTGGTCACTGGCATTTCTGAGTCCTTGGATTATCCATACAAGCAAAGCAGGCTCGGAGGTTCCCCGCTCCTCGTTCCCAATCGGAATCCTTCGGGCCAGGTGAACTTAAAAATGAACTGGTGGCCTAAATAGCCCTGTCCGTGTTGACACAAAACGGGCCGGGGGACAAGCCCCAGCCCCAAACACCGCGGACAGAGCCAGCACCCGTAGACCAAAGCGGGCGCTGTCCTCGGTCCGCTGCAGCAAGCCAGAAGACGCGATGTCGCGAGATCTAGCGGGATCCAGGGCCTAGCTGGCCGGAAGTACGGGGCGGGCCTAGGGAGCGCGCGCCTTTTGAAACCCGAGACCCGCCTGAGGCAGGGGTAAGGAGGAGGTTGCCCTTCCTTCTGGGACTAGAGCAGGGGGTCAAAGGGAGGCGGAGGGCGGTCTGCTGGGATCTCGGTTTGGGGTTTGGTTAGGAGCCAAACAGCGTTCTTCCTGGACGTGGCTCCGTGGGGGCTGCGGCGCTGGGAGCCAGGGTGGCGGGGCCTCTGCGTCCACCGAGCTCCCAGACCTTTCCAGGAAGAAGCCTGGGCCCCCCACTCCCAACCGAGTAACGCCTCTTCCCTTTGGCTCCGCTTGGTCAACAGCCTTTGTGGGCTCAGGTGATTTGCCTTCAGGACCCTTTCTGGTCCAGGCCTCTTCTTCTAGGGCCACAGAGGAGTCTTAGAAACATGTTCATGCGATCATATTTTTATAAGTTAGCAAGACGCAGATATTTTACCCCAAATCTCTTAAAATCTGTCTCTACTGTGAATTCCCCTTCCTGGAGAGCATGTGGGCATTTTTAGGCATTTTGGAGTAGGGAATACTCTAAATTTGAGTTTAGTGGATATAATTATGTGGCTCATGTGTATATTTAAATTATTGTTAACTTGTGCGTGGTGGCGTACGTCTGTAATCCCACCACTTGGGAGCCTGAGGCAGGAGGATCACCGCATGCTTGAGGCCAGCCTGGACTGCGAGTTCCAGGCCAAGCCTTGGCTACAGAGTGAAACTCTGTCTTAAAACCACCAAAAAAGCCTTCCTAGTATAGGAATAGGCCTGCAGGCTTACCCCTGTGGCATCTGATTTCGTTGGATCTCTGAAGCTAAGCAAGGTCAGCCCTGTTTAGTACTTGGATGGGAGACCGCCAGGGAACACCATGTGCTGTAGGCTTGGGAGAAAGACCCAGCAACCCACTCCCAAAAAACAATCAGCCATTGAAAACCCTATGAATAGCAGAGAAGCACGAACAATAATGTTTCGCCTATTGTATATATGGTTGGTATGAGTGGGACACCGACTATATGGCACCTAACAATAACAGTGTAGGAGTGACTTGTAGGAATACCCTAACCCACACTGTGCTGAATTAGAAAACATGGTAATCTGACTATGCCAGAGATCCTTTGGTTCTAGGATGTTCAGCATCAGAAGAATTGGGAGATATAAAAGGTTAGCCATTGTACAAGACAATATGAAATTTGTTGATATCTTACAGCTAGTAAAGGAAAGAAGTCTAAATTGGGCGTGTTGGCTTGTTGTTGTTAGGTGCCATCGAGTGGGTATCCGACTCATGGCGACCCTCATAGGGTTTTCAATGGTTGACTGTTTCGGGATTGCCTTGGGAGTGGATTGCCAGGTCCTTCTCCCATTTTTGTGGTGCTGGGAATTGAACTCGGGACCTCAGAGACTGCAGCACAGCACTCTACCAACTGAGCTAAATCGGGCTGGAATTTAGCTCAGTTGGTAGAGCGCCGCGCTGCAGTCTCTGAGGTCCCGAGTTCAATTCCCAGCACCACAAAAATGGGAGAAGGACCTGGCAATCCACTCCCAAGGCAATCCCGAAACAATCAGCCATTGAAAACCCTATGAGGGTCGCTATGAGTTGGATACCGACTCGAGGGCACCTAACAACAACAACCATGTCCAGTAGATTTCCCCAAATTTGACAGCTGTCCTACAACCATCCTAAAATAATCAATTTGGGAAACTGAGAGAATTTTTTCTTTCTTTCTTTCTTTTTTTTTTTTTTTTTTGTGGTACTGGGGCTTGAACTCAGGGCCTTGTACTTGCGTGCTTTGCAAGTGCTGTACCACTGGGATGTACCCCCAGCCCATTGTTTTTACTTTTTGAGACAAGGTCTCGCTAAATTATGTGGACTGCCTCTGGTCTTGAACTTGCGATCCTCCTGTCTCTGCCTCCCCAGCCAATGAGATTACAGGTGTGCACCACCGCTCCGGGCCCTGAGAGAATTTTTCTAAACTAGCCTCTCATTTACTCAAGTTCAGTTACCAATTTGGCCAATTGGTGGTCCGAAAATATTATATAGGAAATTCCAGAAACAATTCATAAGTTTTCAGTGACTTTATTATATTATATTATTATAACTTCTATTTTATTATTAGTTATTGTTAATCTTACTGTGGTTTATTATTATTATTTTGCTTGTTTTTGAGACAGGGTCTCGCTATCTACCCAGTACTGGCCTGGAACTTGCTATGTAATCCAGGCAAGCCTTGAATTTGCAGCAGTCCATCGTAAATCCTGGGATTACAGGTGTGTACCACTATGCCCAGGAAATGTAACTGATTTATAAATTAAATTGTATCATAGGTATGTATGTATAGGAAAAAACAGTAGACATAGAGTTTGGTACTACCTATGGTTTCAAGCATCCACTGGGGGCCTCAGAATATATTTCCCAAGGATAAGGTTGTTGTTGTTGTTGCTGTGTGCCGTCGAATCGGTATCCGACTCATAGCGACCCTCATAGGGTTTTCAATGGCAGATTGCTTCGGGATTGCCTTGGGAGTGGATTGCCAGGTCCTTCTCCCATTTTTGCGGTGCTGGGAATTGAACTCGGGACCTCAGAGACTGCAGTGCAGTGCTCTACCCGCTGAGCTAAATCCCAGCCCAAGGATAAGGGGAGGGTACTATATAATAAAAAACAAATTTTTATCAACCATGAGAAAGGGAAGACTAGATGAGCTTTCTATTCTCTATCCAGAAAAATATTACGAGTTGTTGCTGTTAAAAAGGCTGTTAAAGAGTGTGCAGCCAAGTCTGGTGCCAAAGTATGCCAGTAGTCCTGCTTTGGGAAGATAAAACGATCCCTTAAGCCCAGATGCTGGAGGCCAGCCTGGGTAACACAGCCAGACCCCATCTCAAACAAAGACTGTGTGACGTTTCTGGTGTATATTAACTTTAAAAGTTTTGCAGTTGGATATAATTTTCCCCTTATAAATAAATATTCACATTTATACCTAGTTTCTTTTTTTGGTTTTATGTTTTTCTTAAGGTGCCTCTTGAAATTGTACAAACTCTAGCCTCACAAAATCTAGGTCTGCCATTGCACAGTTGCTGTCTCCTAACTACCCTGACTAGAGCAGAGCATGCTTCTTCACTTCCTTGTTGAGAAGATGGAAGCCCAGAAAGGTTACACTGTTTGCCCATGGCTTTGCCAATGTGACTGGCAGATCAAGAACTAGAACCCAGCCCATTTGGTTCTCAGTTCAAACATCTAGTCACTCTGGGGCAAGTACCTTATTCCTCCTACTGTCTTTAGTGGGTAGAACTTGAGCATGTGTACTTGGCCTGCTTTGGGTTCTGGGTTGTACATGGTCCAGACGAGCCTGCTAAAGCTAGAAGGGAAGAAGCTGTGTTCCTGATGTGCCCCCAGATCTCAGATGATCGCAGTCTTTTCTGTGTTCTCCCACCTACCCCTCTTCCAGTGACAAAAGGCCAGCATCTAGTGGGAGATGAGGGCTGAAGGACTGCAGCTATGGGTCCTCCCTCTATGTCAGCGTGACAAGTGTACAATCCTTGAACAGAATCAGAAATGACTGGTGAACCGGCTGTGTGTGAATATGCATGGGAACATGTCTTTTGTTACTTTTAAAGCCAAGTGTATTTTTGGTCTGTTTCCCTGGAGACTTATAGGAAATAGGGAGAGGCCTTACCAAGTGTAGTATATATTTGCCAATTTGACTTCCTTTCCAATTTCCCAGATTAGTCACCCTAGCTCTCCACCTGGACTAATTTTTCCAAGGTCACTAACAATGTCTTTGTTTCTGAGTCCATCTCTTAAATTCGTATCTTTTTTGGGGTGTGGAGAGTGGAGGTGGCAATTTGGGACAGGATGTCTCTATATATCCCAGGCTAGCCTGAAACTCACTATGTGGCCTAACCTGGCCTGAGACTCAAGAACTCAAACTCAGCCTCCCATTTTCCCTGGCTGCCAATGGTCTTTTCAGATGTAAATCTGATGCATCTCCATTTAAAATCTTTCTGTGGCTTCTCTCTGCTTTTAGGATTAAGGTTTAAACACTTCCAGTGTCACCCCATCCACACACATTGATCTTTCCTTTTCCTTTCTCCAATGAGCCATGCTTTCCCGATATAAGGCTTTTGCACATATTCCTTCAATCACTATTTTATTTACATCTACTATTTGCCAGTCCTTCTTTTGCTATTGGGGATACAACAGCAAACAAAGCAGGCAAAATCCCTGCCGTACTGGGGCTCACTTTTTTTTTTTAAGTTGTTTGAGATTTATTGATATTTAAATAACAGCTCTATTGAGATATAGTTCCCTTTATATTATTTCTCATTTATTTATTTTTGTGCCTCTAGCGGGTTGAACTCAGGACCTCATGCATGCTAGGCCAGGGCTCTACTACTGAGCCACAGCCTCTTTTCTTGTGTTTTGAGACAGGATCCCACTAAGTTGTGCAAGCTGCCAATTACAGTTTCGCGCCATGGTACTTGTCTGGGTTTTTTTGTTTTGTTTTGTTTTGTTTTGTTTTTCTTTGAGACAGGGTCTCACTATGTAGACCAGGCTGGCCTTGAATTCCTGATTCTTCTGCCTCTGCCTTCCAAGTGCTGGGAATAAAGGTGTGCACCACATACCCACCTCCCATACTTAAAATTATTAAAACTCACTTATTTGAAGTGTACAATTCAATGTAGAATATTCAGTTGTGCATCTATCCCCACAATCAATTTTAGGACATTTTTAATCACCCCAGACAGAAATCTTGTATTCCTTAATAGTCACTCTCCCCTGACCCTACCCACAATTCTCCTGGCCAGTAGGTAACCAGTCTAGTTTTTGTCTCTATGGATTTACCAATTCTGGATATGTCTTATAAATGGAGTCATACATTATGTGGTCTTTTGTGACTGGCTTCTTTCACTTAGCATAAGGTTTCTAAGGTTCATCCATGCTATGCTATTTATCATACCTTATTTTATTGCCAATTAATATTCCATTGTATGACCTACCACACTTTCTCTCTTCATCAGTTGAAGGACATTTGGGTTGTTTCCACTTTTTGGCTATCATGAATTATGCCACTGTGAATGTTCCTGTAAGTTTTTTTATATGAACATATGATTCATTTTCTTGGATAAACTTAGAGTGGGATTGTTGGGTCACATGGTAACTCTATGTTCATCATTCTGAGAAACTGCCATTCTGTTTTTCAAAGTGGCTGTACTATTTATACTCCCACCAGCAATATAAGATGGTTCCAATTTCCCCACATCCTTGCTGTATAAGTGAATTATGTCTCCCTACTCAAATTCATATGTTGAAGTCCTAACTGCCAGTACTTCAGAATGTGAATTTATTTGGAAATAGGGTCATTGCAGATGTAATTAGTTAAGACGAGGTCAAAATGGAGAAAGCTAGACTCCTAAAAAAGTGTGATTAGTGTCCTTTATAAAAAGGGGAAATTTGGGCAGAGACATCCACATAGGGAGAGTGCCAAATGAAGACCAGAATTATACTATGTATGGGTAGGAAAGGGTGATCCTACTTCCTACCCCTCACAAAAGTCATGGCCAGCTAAGAGTTGGGGTGCCTGTCTGTAATCCCAGCACTCAGGAGGCTGAGGCAGGAGGACTGTGAGTTCCAGGATGGCCTGGGCTACAAAGTAATACCCTGTCTCAAAAAAGACAACAACAACAACAAAAAAAAAAAAAAAAAAAAAAAAAAAAAAAAAAAAAAAAAAAAAAAAAAAGAAGAAGAAAAGAAAGAAAGAAAGCACGGCTAACTCTTCTATAACAAAAAGGCTAACGAGAGAAAAGTGTAACATTTATTTAATCAAAGCTTTATGCAACATGGGAGCCTTCAGCATGAATGCTCAAAGATATAGGGGAAGAAATGATCTAGATTTATGCTTAGGTTGGATGAAAACAGGGCCCACCACATAGGAATGTGATTGGAAAATAAAGATATGAGATGTTAATAGATGGAGTTGGGAGACCCAGCAAGGCCTGTCTGTCCAGATTCTTCTCGGCCTTCCTGTTATAGCATTTCTTTCTCCCTGATAAGGGGCAGGACCCCTCTGGAATGAGGGTCGTAATTTCTTTATGGCCAGCTGTTACACAGATAAGAGGTAGTGGTGGGGATTAGAGTAATATTTTTAGGCTTTATGGCCTGCTTTGGGGAAAAGGGTTCTAGTTTCTCTGATCTGCTTTGGAGAAGAGGAATTCTAGTTTGCATGCCATAGTGCCATAGTTTAGGGTATCATTTTCTGAGCCTAGCAAATGCCACAAGCCAAGGGACTATCAGAAGCCAGAAGAGAGTCCTAGAAGAAATCTTAATGTAGCCCCATCCAAGGGAACATGCTCTATTCACATCTTGATCTTGGATTTCTAGCACCCCAAACTGTGGGACAATAAATTTCTATTGTTTAAGCCAGTGGTCCCCAATCTTTTTGGCCCCAGTGACTGCTAATCTGACAGAAGGCAGAGCTCAGGTGGTAATGTAGGCAATGGGAAGGGGCTGTAAATACAGATGAAGGTTCCCTCCCTCCCACTGTAGGGCCAGGTTCCTAACAGGCAACATTAGCATTTGGTAGCAGATCCAGGCCTAGGGGTTGGGGCCCTCTGGTTTAAACCGTTCAGTGTATTATACTTTGTGTGTGTGTGTGTGTGTGGTACTGGGGGTTGAACCTAGGGTCTTGCACTTGCATGCTCTGCAAGTGCTGGACCACTGAGCTGCATCCCCAGCCCAGTTTTTTACTTTTTGAGACAGGGCCTGGCTAAGTTAAGCAGACTTCCTCTGGTCTCGAACTTGTGATCCACCTGCCTCCACCTCCCGAGCCACTGGGATTACAGGCGTGCGCCACCACACCTGGCTTTGTATTATATTTTGTTATAGCCTCTTTAGCAAGATACATTTTCTGACACTCAGTATTTTCCATTTTTAAAATTATTATAGCTATCCTATTAGATGTGAAGTGGTATCTTATTTGTATTTACATTTCCCTGATGCAAATGATGTTGAACATTGTTTCACATACTTATTAGCTATTTGCACATCTTATTTGGCTAAATGTGTATTCAAATCCTTAGCTAATTTTAGAAATTGGATTGTCTTTTTATTATTGAATTTTAGGAGTTCTTGATATATTCTGGGGGCTGGGGTTTTTAGCTCAATTGGTAGAGTGCTGCTCTGTGCTCTCTGAGGACCTGGGTTTCATCCCCAGGACTGCAAAAAGGGAGAAGGACATGGCAATCCACGCCCAAAGCAATCCTGAAATTATCAGCCATTGAAAACCCTATAAATAACAGAGAAACACTGACATAGTGCCAGGAATGGCAGTGTCCGAGAGTGTTTCTTTCTGTTGTACATAGGGTTGTTAGGAGTTGAACCGACTCAACCTTTTTTTTTTTTTTTTTTTTCAGTACTTGGGGGTTGAATCTGGGGCCTCACACATACATTACAAGTGCTCTACCACTAGTCTGCACTCTCTAGCCCATTTTTTATTTTTTATCTCGAGACAGGGTCTTTCTAAGTTAGACAGGCTGTCTCTGGCCTTGAACCTCCAATCCTGCCTCCACCTCTCAAGTAAGTGGGATTACAGGCATGAGCCACTATGCCTGGATTTTTGTTTTGTTTTCTCTTCAGTGCTGGCATCTAACCTCTGGCCTCATGCATGCTAGGTAAATGCTGTGCTACTGGACTATATCCCTAGCCCTTGATGGTGTCCTTTGGAGCACACAAGATTTTAATTTTCAGGAAGTCCAATTTATCTGTTTTCTCATTTGTTGCTTGTATGTTTAACCTAGTCCTTTTACATGTTGGTCTAGTTCAAATATCACTTCCTTGGGGAAGATTGCATTCCTTTGATATATGCTTTTACAAAACCATATTTGTGGGGTAGGGGATGTAGCTCAGTGATGGAGTGTCACCTTTGGATGCCTGAGGCCCTGGTTGATCCTCAGCACTGCAAAAACAAAACACCACACTCCTCATCTTTGTAACTGCAGTTTTTGATGAGATTTACATGGTGGTCTTCCTCCCCAGACTGTAAGCTACAGGAGAGTGGGGTCCTAGCCAGCCTTTCCCTTTCCATTTTGTCCTTAGCCTCTACCACAGTGCCTAGTATGAAGCAGGTGCTCGGACTTGCAGAATAAGTGAATGCTGACTTGACTCTGTGACCCATTCCCTCCATGAAGCACGTTTCACCTGGCCTTTGAACAAACCCATGTTGCTCCTATTCCTGCTCCCCTGACAGCTCCTCTGTCACCCTGCTGGTTCCTCTTCCCTTATCTGTTCTGTAGGCACCCTTTCCTCTCACCCTCCATACTTTCTTGCCTCCACTTCCATTAATTGTCATTTTTAAGCTAATCTCAAGTCTATTTCCTACTTGGATGGCTCTTCCTAAACTGCATACCTGCATATTGAACTGCCTATCTTATGCCTCCATTAGAATGACCCACAGACACCTAAAATGCAGCATGGCCTGTGGGGGACATTTAACATTAAAACCATAACACCAGGGGTGTGTGTGTGTGTGTGTGTGTGTGTGTGTGTGTTTCTGTTTTTCCCAAGACAGAGTTTCACTATGTAGTCCAGGTTGGCCTTGAGCTCATGATCCTCCTTCCCCAGCCTCCTGACTGCTGGGATTACAGCAGTGACATATACCACTGCTTCTGGCAACACCAGACAATCTTTAGTCTGGTGCCAGTATTGTGAATTTTACTTAGTTGTGTACTGGATGTTTGGTTTTTTTTTTTTATTCCTTTAATTATGTTTCATCTTTGTTCTGGTGTACAATTGAGTCACTTGGAAACAGTTTGACCCTTTTAAATCTTGTTTTAAACTAGGCCATAAAGGAAATATCAGCAAACTTGACAGGATTAAAATCTCTGACAAATTAAGCTAGAAATCAATAATAAAAAATAACTGGAAAAATTACCAACTACAGTGGTACTTTGGTACTTGAAGTGGTTCATGGCTGAACAGTTTGGTCCTTAACCAATATCTTCAAGAGAATTCTGGTACGGTACTCACCCACTTGCTTGACAATCGAGGGTGCTAAAACTTGCATGAAATGCCACACTTACCCATGATGCTTCTAAGTGAAACAAAGAGGAAAGCGTCACTTTGCACATTGAGTCCAAGCAGTAAAGATCTATTCTGCTGCTGTGTTCAAAATCTTGTGGGCTTTTTGTTCTTTTTTTTTTTTTTTTTTTACATACATATACCTATATACCATATAGTCTCCATGGCACCCAAGAAACTTTCTAGCACTAAAAGTGAAGGCAAGAGGAAAACAATAAGAACAACAATTGAATTTTTAAAATATGCTTAATGCCAGGCATGGTTGCCCATGTTTGTAAACCCAGGGACTCGGGAGGCAGAGGCAGAGGACCACAAGTTGGAGGCCAGAGGCCTACATAATTTAGCAAGACCCTGACTCAAGAGAAAAAATAAAAAAGGGATTGGGGGTACAGCTCAGTGTTACCGTGCTTGGTAAATATGTGTGAGGTCCTGAGTTCAGCCCCCAGTACCAAAACCAAAAAAGAAACAAACAAAAACAAACAATAACAAAAAGCATTACTTATTGTTAACTACGGTACTATGAATAATATAAAGTGGTTAGTGATTGGTGGGTGCCAGAACCAATTAAATACATTTACATTATTTTTATAGGAAACAAGTGCTTGGCACTCAAACTGATTAGTTCTCCATGAGCCTTGCAGAACACCTTACAGAAACAGATTGTGGTCGAGTGCCTAATTGTCATGATGTTTGTAAATGAAGTAACACACTTGTAAAAAAAAAAATTCCCATGTGTCAAAGAAGAAATCACAATGGAAAAATATTTTGTACTAAATGCAAATAAATATATGGTGAATCAAAATGATGGGGCAAAACTAAAACGGTCTATTTTGGTAACTATTCAATGTACACTTGAAAATAATGCAAAGAGTGGGGAATGTGGCTCAGTAGTAGTGTGGCATGCACAAGGCCCTAGGTTCAACCCCCAAAACTGGAGTACTGCAAAAAAAAAAAAAAAAAAGAATGTGTATTTTGCAGCTGTTGGGTATAAGAACTCTATATCATTTTTTTGTTGTTATTGATTTGTTTTTGTTTTTGCAGTACTTGGGGGTTGAGCCAAGGGCCTCATGCGTGCTAGGCAAGTGCTTTACCACTGGGTTTCACCACAGCCCATTGTTTATTTTTTATTTTGAGTCAGGATCTTGCTAAATTACACAGGCTTCCTCTGGCCTCAAACTCATGATTCTTCTGCCTCTGGGAGGCCTCCTGAGTCCTTGGGATTACAAGAGTGAGCCCCCATGCCGAGGGTTGTATTTCATTTAGATCAGTGTTATTAGCTGGGTACCATGGTGCAGGCCTCTAAAGCCAGCAATTCAGGAGGCAGGAGGATCAGGAATTTGAGGTCAGAGGCAGCCTATATTACTCAGTGAGACCCTTTCTCAAAATAAAAATTAAGAAATGAGGTGGGGTGCAGCTCAGTGGTAGAGCACTTGCCTAGCATGCATGAGGCCCTGCGTGCAGCATCCCAATATGAGGGGAAAAAAAGATAGTTGAGGTCGGGGATGTAACTCAGTGTTAGAGTGCCTGCTTAGCATGCAGGAGGCCATGGGTTTTGTTTCCAAGCACAGCAAAAATTATAGTAATAATAATAAATTACTTAATTAAAATAGATCAGTGTTGTTAATCATATTGTTAAAAAAAACTCCTTATTCTAGTGATTTTTTTTGGTTTGCTTATTCTATCAACTGTTGAGAAAGATGTATTAAAAACTTTCAACTATGATTATGGAATTTCCTGTCCTTTTAAATGTCAGCTTTTATATTTTTGGAGGCTATGTTTCTAGTTGTATATATGGCAAGATTTTTATATTTTCCTATTAAAATTTCCCTTTAACCTTTATGAAATGTTTCTCTTTAACACTTTTTTTCATACTCTTACACTTTAAAAAAAATTTTTTTTTTGAGACAGGCTGGCTTCAAACTCATAATCCTCCTGACTCAGCCTCCTGAATGCTGGCATTATAGCATGCATAACCATGCCTAGTCTAACAGTACCTTTTTTCCCTTAAGATCTACATCAGTGCTGACACACCAGTTTTCTTGCAATGTTGGCTTTATTTATTTAGTTATTTAGCAGTACCAGAGGGTTGAACCCAGGGTCTCACACATGCTTTGCAAATCCAGTACCACAGAGCTGCACCTCCAGCCCACATTTTACTTTTTATTTCAAGACAAGATCTCATTAAATTACACAGGCTGCCTCTGTCCTCAAACTCACAATCCTATTGCCTCTGCCTCCTGAGTCCCTGGGATTATAAGCATGTGCCTCCACACCTGGTTTGCCATTTTTAAAAATTATCCTTTTACTTTTAACTTTTCTGAGTCATTATATTTTAGGTGTGTCTGCTAAAAGCAGGATATAGTTATTTTGCTTCTTGCCCCCTATGACAATCTTTGCTTTTTAATTGAAATATTTATTTGATTTATATAGTTGTAACTACCAACACTCCAGGATTTAAAATACATCTTTTTACTATTTATCCCATCTATTTTTTGTTTCTTTTTACCCATCCCTGTTTCTTTTAGGATCAATCAATATTTTCCTTATTATTCCATTTTCTTCCTCTATAACTTGTTAGTTACATGTTTTATTAATGTTGTTATTTTATTTCCCTAGGTGTTACAACATGCATGCTTTACTTAATAAAATTTCCTTTAAAGCTGGAGATGGTAGTGCACGCCTATAATCCTAGCACTCAGGAGGCTGAGGCAGGAGGATCACGAGTTCCAGGTCATCTTGGCCTATATAGCAAGACCCTGTCTCAAAATACAAACAAACAAACAAAACAAAAAACCCCAAAATCAAACAAATAGGCTCCCAAGTTCTGGGAGTTATCCTTTTGAGATAGTTCAAGGTCTTTATTATACTTCAGTGCTCTCTTGGTTTTCATGCTATTGTTGTCAAGTATTTTATTATAGTATATTATAAACTGCATAATAGATTGCTTTTACTGTTCTGAAAAGTTATTCAGTAGACACTGTGGTGTAGCTCTGTATTACTAGCAGCTTAGGAGGTGGCGGCAGGAGGATCGTGAGTTCAAGGCCAGAAGCAGGGGAACCTAGTGAGACCTTGTCTCATAATAAAAAATAAAAAAGGAACTGGAGATGCAGCTCAGTGGGGGAGCACTTTTGCAAGGCCCTGGGTTCAACACTCCAGTACCAACAAAAAGAAAAATAAAAAAGAAAGAAAAAAGAAAAGTCATTTTTCAGTGAAATATACCTTCAGATTTACCCTTTCTACTGCTTTCCATTCTTTCTTCATGTCCCTTCTCTTTGGGAACTTGTTCCACAGGTCCTGGTTGCCTTGGTTGCTCTTCACTGTCATCAAACAGCTATGATTTCCATTTTATCTATTTTTAATATTTGTTTTCAGTGGGATGGTTCTACTAGCTACTTTATCATAGCCTGAAGCAGAGCTCCTTTCTTGAATTTCTACATCTTTCCATCACTTAGTTCTTTTTGCTTACCATAGAAAATCATTTATTACCAGATCCCCAAACAAAACCTATCATTTTAGTCCCCTGTGCCTTTGCTCAGGCTGTTCCTTCTGCCTGTTCTCAACATTCCCCTTGTTTCCATTGCTAAGACTTCGTCATCCAGAAGTCTTAGCTCATCCTCTGACAAGTTTTCTGGGACAGTACCTCCACCCTTGTATATTGAGTGAACTTCTGTTGTATCAGTCATCACATTGTTCTATAACTATTTTCCATTCTCAATATCAGACTTACAGGGGATCATTTTAGGGATTCCTAAACCCACTTCCCACGCCCAAAGCAATCCCAAAGCAATCAGCCATTGAAAATTCTGTGAGGGTCTCTATGAGTCAGACCCAGTTCGATGGCACCCAACAACAACAACAAATCCACTGTGGATTTGTTGTGGATAATTCAGTACAGAAGTTTTGTTGAATGAATGAATGACAAATAGCTCCTCCTCCTCCCTCTTCCTCTGAAGATTGAACCTGGGGCTTTGTTCATTCCAGGTAAGTATACCGTCACTGAGCCACACTCCCAGCTCCCTCCTTCTTAAATCCTGTGTTAGTGTGCCTCCTCAGATGGTAAGGGATGGAGATCTTCCCACTCCATAGGTTTACACTGATGGTAGCAGGTTATTCTAAGGCTACATAGAGCAGGAAGGTCAACAGACACTTCATAAGAACAGCTAATCCTGGGAGATAACTTGAGAACTAGAAAGTGGTTTAGGTCAGGTGTTGGTGCTCAGGAGGCAGAGGTGGAGGCAGAGGCAGAAGGACCTGCCTGAGCTACATAGTGAGGTTCTGTCTCAAAACCAAAAACAAAACAAAATGAAACAGAAAGAAAAATAAAAGGAAGGAAGGAAGGTTGGTTGGTTGATTTAGGATCTGAGCCACAATTCATAACCAGGCTATCTTGCCATCCCCTCACCTTCAGAGGTTCTTCAATTCCTTGCCAACTTAAGATGACTCAGCACGCAGGCGGTTTTTCTTTGATTCTCCTATTCCTCCTGCTGGTACCCAACCCTTCCACCGCTTCCCTGAGTATTTCTTGTTCATTGGTTTTGCTCACTCATGACTTCTGTTTTCTCATGGCCTCAAAACCTCTGTGATCTGCTGCTATCTTTTCCTGTGTTTATTTAGTTTCTCAATCTGTCATCAATTTCTAACTTTTGCAATTCAAGTTCAACTCCATGAGACAGTGAACTGATTGGCTCAGTTCAGACAAGGTTGATTCCGTTCGACAAAGTGCTTGTGCTGGGCCACCTCACAGCCATCCACACATCCATTCATTTATTTAACGAGTATGCCTGGGTCACTGGCTTACATCCAGACTGTCAATCCTTTAGGAAGGTGCTCCATCCTGGTCTACTAGCTGTGAATGGGGCTGAATGGAGGGCAAGGTCACATAGTGGCTACAACACAGAAATCTATATTAAGAAACTGTCTTAGGAGGTGCTATGGATAATAAAATATACATATTTTATTATATATAAAAATGTGTATATATAATATATATAATATATATATTATATATTATATATATTATATATATTATATATTATATATATTATATATATTATAATATAATATATAATATAATATAATAATATAATATATATAATATATATAATATATAATATAATATATATAATATATATATAAAATGTGTGTATATATACACACATATATATATATACATACACACACACACACACACACACACATATATGCAGTGATGGGAGGGTTGAACCCAGGGCCTTGTGCATACTTTGTAAGCACTCCACAACTGAGCTCAGCCCCCAGCCCCTTTCTAAAACTTATTAACTTGAGACAGGACCTTGCTAAATTACACAGGTTTCCTCTGACCTCAAACTCGCTATCCTTCTGGCTCCAACTCCGCCTCTGCCTCCTGAGTCACTGGGATTACCGGCATGAGCCACAGCACTCGGCTGACACCATGAATTCTAAGTCTTGGCCAGTTGTGGAGGTCATTTGTTTCTGCAAAGCTTTTGGCAGAAATTGTTGAAATCATTCAAAATTGAAAATCTTAGGGTAGAGAGAATGATATTACGTGTTACTAGTCAGTGAACATGTCACTTAACTTGAGATATGACTCATGAAGGCAATAGAGTTAATGTTTTTTGGACAGAGTTAATTTTAAGACAAAAACCAAAGGACTGACTTGTGATCTGGGCAGATGCATAGTTGTCCCACCTTTGCTGCAGATACACCTATGTTGTTGTTGTTAGGTGCCATCGAGTCGAGTCCGACTCATAGCGACCCTTATATGGTTTTCAATGGCTGTTGGTTTTGGGATTGCTTCGGGAGTGGGTTGCCACGTCCTTCTCCCATTTTTGTGGTGCTGGGAATCAAACTCAGGACCTCAGAGACTGCAGAGGAGCGCTCTACCAACTGAGCTAAATCCCTGCCCAGGTACACCTATAGGAGGGCTGAAATTCCCCAGGAAATTCTGTCCCCTAGAGTCATGAGATAGATATTTTGGTCTGGAAGGCATTCCGAAGAAAGAAACTTAGAGTGTTTGATTTTGAACATAAATTAACTGCATAGTGCATAAATTAAATAAGCTGATTCACTGAATAACTGCTGAGATTATCCTTTGGGTGCTGAATAATGTCAGCAAAAATGGGGATTTGCAGGTCCTGAGTTCAATCTCCCACCCTGACCAAAACAAACAAACAAACAAAAAAGCACCTGTATATGTTTGCCAGGAGCAGTGTGCAAGCCTGTAATCCCAGCGACTCCAGGCATGGAGGCAGGAAGATGGCAAGTGCGAGGCCAGAGGTGGCCTGTGTAATTTAGCAAGACCCGATCTCAAGATGAACAATACAACAGAGGTTGAGGGGTCATCTCAGTGGTAGAGCACTTGCAAAGTAGGCACAAGACCCTGGCTTCAACCCCCCAGTACTACAAAGGAAAGGGGGGTGGGTTAAACTTTGATGTATTCTTTCCTTTTAACAGATCCATTTTTCTCTTCTTTCTTCCTCTTTTCTCCCTTCCTCTCCCTCTTTCCTTCTTTCATTTTTTCTTTTTCTTTCTTTCTTTCTCCTTCTTTTCTCTTTTACAGTATTTTTCTTTTTAAATAAATTATGGAATGCATCTTACCCACTCAGGCATACTAAATGTATATGTGCAGTTGAAAGATTAAGAGTCCAATGAATACTCATGTTCTCACTGCTCAGGTTGAGAAACAGATATGACAAGGGTCTCATATGCTCCCTGTGGGCACATCCACCATTCTCCATCCTCCACAGAAACAACCACCACCTGTCTTCTATGTCAATTATCCATCCTCTAGTATTCTTTATCATTTCTAACACTGAGAGTTCCTCAATCATTTATTGTTTTGTTTCATAAAACTGAGTACATGAGCCACTGGGCATGGTGGTACAAACCTGTAATCCCAGTGATTTGGGAGGAGGAGCCAGGAGGATGGCAAGTTCAAGGCCAGAGGCAGCCTGTGCAACTTACTGAGACCCTATCTCAAGATAAAAAAATATATATATATTTTTAAGGGGCTGGAGGTGCAGCACAATGGTAGAGCACTGGAAAGGTATGTGGGAGACCCTGGGTTAAAACCCTTAGTACCGCAAAAAATAAAAATTAAAAAAAACAAAAAAAGACTGAGTACATGCGCACAACTGATCCGTAAGGAGACTGTACAGTTAGTATTTCAGGCAAAGTCCTCCAGGAGAAGGTAAGGTGACAGAGTCTCTGGGTCAGAAGTGACTTCATTTTCCCAAAAGCTTATGGCACAAGGTCACAAGTAAGTCCATGGGAATTAGGAATCATCAAAACTAAGACAACTAGCAGGGATATGGCTGCCACTTCACTTGCCCAGGGTTGGGGTTTAGCTCAGTTGGTGGAGTGCTTGGTTTGCACTCTCTGAGGCCCTGGGTTCGATCCCTAGCACTGCAAAAATGGGAAAAGGACTTGGTAGCCCACTCCCAAAACAATCCTGAAACAATCAACCATTGAAAACCCTATGAATAGTAGAGAAGCACTGATATAATGCCAGGCATGGCAGTGTCAGGGAGTGTTTTGTTCTGTTATACATAGGGCTGGTATGAGTCAGACCTGACTCGATGGCACCTAACAACATCACCTGCCCAGGTGTGGATGATGTAGGCTGAGATTTCTGGCAGAGAAACGGTCTGGGGAGTGGGCTGCTCTATATTTTGATCCAAAGTTCCCACAGCCTGCTTCTGGCACTCGGTGATGGGTCAGAACAAAACATTTTTGTAGGAGTATAATAAATATCTTAAAATAATCCAGGAAGGAGGGCAAGGAGGGAAGAGCAGGAACTGCAACACATGTTCAACACAAGCCTCCTGGGGATGTTTCAAATTTCAGAACCAGCCAAAGGCTTATCGTCCACCAGCGGGACTATGGGGAGGAGCCTCCCAGAAAGAGGCAACTACCATGTGGATGTGATGATGGCTAAATGCTTTCTCTGAGCCTTGCCCGGTGCTCAGCCTGTGCCTGGGATTGTCTCACGCAATCCTTGTAACAACCCAGAGAGGTGAGAATGTGCTACGTATTTTTAAAAATCTAGAAGAAAGGATTTGGGATATTTTATCACAAAGAAATGATAAATGTTGAAGGAGATAGATATGCTTACCCTGATTTGAATGTTACATAATGTAAATGTGTGTCGATATATCACACGATACCTCATCCATATGTATGATTTTTATGTGTCAAATAAAAGTTTTTAGAGATTTGTAGAGGTAGCTGTTAAGACAATGCCCAATTTCCGAGTGAAGAAACAGCCTCCAAGAGGTTAAGTAACTGGCCCAAGGTCACACAGTTGGTAAATTGAAGCCTGTGCTCCCAACTGGATGCTTTTCAGAGACCAAGACCACATTATCTGGTGGGGAGAGAGATAAGAGCTCAGCACAGGGGGTGAACTGAAGAAAGCATGTTTGGGCTGGTGGGAATAATAATTTTTAAAGAGTCAGCATTTATTGAATGCTTACCAAGTGCCTGGCACTGTTCTAAGCACTTTTACATGCATTGACTTGAGATGAAATAAAATCCAAATACACAGAATTAGAACTTGAGACACCACGCTTGAAGGTTTTGGGAAGACTTCGAGGTAGCTTCTGGCCACATCAAGCAGATAGGAGTAATTCCCAGCTGCATTGTAGAAGCTCCTCTGGTCAGAGATATCCATTCGTTCAGAGCGTATTTAGGGAGTACTTGTTGTCTCCCAGGCACAGTGCTGGCCACTGAGGACATGGCTTTGAACAGAACAGATTCCGAAGGAGGAGAAAGTCCAGAAACACAAAAAGTAATAAAGAAATATCTAAAATACTTCTTGGATACTTTTTACCTTGTTATTGACACCAGTTGGAAGAGAAAAGGATAATACTGTCTGATTTTACCACCAGGTACTATACAACTGTGCCCTTCCTTGCCTACTTTTATTTCTGTGAGCTTTCTAGGGAACAGTTTACATGCTAGCACCATGTGCGGAGGCACTGGCTCAAAGACAAGACGATGGAGCTTCTATCCTTAAGGCACACAGTGCAGAAGAGGAACAGGTATGTGGGTAATTATGTTGCTGGTGACTTGTGCTATGATTGAGGCATGAACAGAATTTCCTGGGAACAGAGAAAAGTGACTAATTCACCCTGGGAGTGTCTGATAATGTTTCCTGGAGGAGGGGGCATGTCAGGTGGGTCTGAGGCAGGACTAGGAGATTGCCAGCTAGAGGTAGGGAGAAGAGATACCTAGGGAAGAATAGTTTGTGGACAGGATAACCAAGTTGCAGAGGCATCCAACTTCTGAAATTCAACCTCGGCCAGGACAGCCTGGCAGCCACAGAAGATGGTGAGGGTAGGGAGTCTGCAGGGATTTGTAATTTGTTGAAAAGGAGGACTGAAGCTACTTGACATGACTGGTAGACAGGCACTGGCCTGTTTCTCTGTACAGAAATCACCCAGACACCCACCATTGTTTTTCCAGTCTACATTTAGGTTGAGGTGCCAGGAAGGAGTGAAGAACTAATGTGCACATTCGGGGAATGGGGTACAAATTGGCACAACCCCTGTGGAAGGCAGATTGGCAACATCTATCAAAACTCCAAATGCGCACAGTTTGTAAACCTGCAATTTCACTTCTAGAAATTTATCCTCAGATGCATCACTCATGTGAAATAACTTATAAGTATTTATCACATCGTTGTCAAGCAAAAGATTGGAAACTAAATATACATCAGGAGAGGATTGGCTAAAGATACTATGATATCTCTTTAAAACAGAATACTATTCAGTATAAAAAGAAAACAAAGAATAAAGTAACTTATTTCCAGGAAAAAAATTGTCAAATGTAAAAAGCAAGGGGCAGGCTATTTACATAAAATAAGACTGGAAAGAACTCAGATCCCTCATGGAGTTTTCAAACTACTGAACTAAAGCGCTCTGGGCTACCTGACCTGAAGACTCCTTGTGATGTGTGACAAAAAACACATTATTTTTTCAGCCAGCTGAGCAGTCTGTTGTGACTTGTAGCCAAAAGCATCCAGATTTATAGCTCTAAGGTCTGGGGATGCCTTTGGATTTGGACCCAAAATAATGCAGAGGAGAGCATGAACTTTTTGACTTGCAGGAATTCTGCAGTTTGCCCCTTTTTAACCCTAGTGGGCACCTCAAGGGCATCCCCTTGCTGGGTATTCAGAGCTCTGAACTGCAGGGCGGCAGCCATTCACACAGTTCAGCAGTGGCACGTTCTGTGTAAAGATGTAATTTGGCAGAATTCAACTTGTCTGGCTCCTTTCTTTTTTTTTTTTTTGTGGTACTGGGGGTTGAACCCAGGGCCTCGTGCCTGCATGCTCTGCAAGTGCTGGACCACTGAGCTGCACCCCAGCCCATTTTTTTGGCTTTTTGAGACAGGGTCTTGCTAAATTACACAGACTGCCTCTGGTCTCGAACTTGCGATCCTCCTGCCTCTGCCTCCCGAGCCTCTGGGATTACAGGCATGCACCACCTCGCCCAGCCTGGCTTCTTTTTTTTAATGTAAGTACATCAGAGATCAAGCTAAAACCCTGGCAGAATCTATTTGCAGTCACAGAGCAAGAGGGCAATGCAATGATTGCCTGAATCAAGCCTTGTAACGTGGAATGTATAAAACCTGCTCTTTGCCTACAAGAGGACCCATATAATCTTGACTAGCAATAGTGACTGCAAAACTGAGAACTCTCTGGGTAAAACCATGTGGTCTTAGACCTTGTCCACAGTGTCATCCAGATAAAGTTAAGGACTCATTTGTCCATTCATTCAAGAAAAATAAACAAATACACATACATACACAATTATATATATATATATATATATATATATATATATACACACACACACACACACACACACACACACACATATATGTGTATATATACACACACATACATATATATGCATATATATATATTTTTTTTCAGTACTATGGGATTGAACTCAGGCCCTTGCCTATACTTTGCCCTACCACTGAGCTACTCTGCCACTGAGTTGTATCCCTAGTCCTCCTTAGAATTTTTTTTTCTTGAGTCAGGATCTTGCTAAATTGCACAGGCTTCCTCTGGCCTCTAATTCCTGATCTTCCTGCCTCTACCTCCTGAGTTGCTGGGATTACAGTTGTGTGCCACCATGCCCAGCAAGAAAAGCAAGTATTTGTCCCTGGCACTCTGCTAGATGCTAAGAATACAAGAGTGAGCAAGACCTTTATTGATTTACAGTCTAGAGAAGAGATGGCAATTAGTTAAACAGTATTAAATACGTGTACAGTTACCATTTTGTCTGCAGCCATAACACTGTGGCTTCCGATACCGTCAGATCTCAGAAGCTAAGCAGGGTCCAGCTTGGTTAGTACTTGGATGGGAGACCGCCTGGAAACACCAGATACTGTAGGCTTAGGAGAAGGATCCAGCAAGCCACTCCCAAAAATCAATCAATCAATTGAAAACCCTATGAATAGCAGAGAAGCACTAACAATAGTGTTTCGCCTGTTGTATGTAGGGTTGCTATGAGTCGGACACTGACTACATGGCAGCTAACAACATTTACCACTGAGCTGATTAGTATACAGGAAAGGAATAAGAGTGGTTAAGAAGACTACCTATGTTAGAGTGGAGATCAGAGAAGGCCTGTCTAAGGAAATGACATTTGAACTGACATCTGAAGAATAAATGGGAGTTAAGTAGATGATATAGGAAAAGAGCATTCTAGGCAGAGGGAATAGTTCATTCAAAGGCCCTGGGGTGGGAGGGAGGATAGAACACTCAGGAACTGAAAGAAAGCCAGTGTGGTTGGAAGGCAGAAAGTAAGAGGGAGTGTGGTGAGGGGTGAAATTGGAGCATAAGTCAGGAACAGAGAGACCAAGTCAAATATTTTTGCAATCTGTGGTATAGTGTTAGTTGTCCCTCAATATCCATTTCCCCCTTTATTTCTTTAGTACTAGAACACCAGATTTTTGGTTTAGCACATGATTACCCAATGAAAGATAATTTCCCAGATTCCTTTGCCTGCTCATGTGACTAAGTTCTGACCAATTGGCTTTGAGTACAAGTTAGGGCAACCTTTCACTTCCTCTTATTCTCCTCTCCCTGATTGGAATACAGATGTGCTGGCAGGGGCTGGAGTGGCCTACTAGCCCATGAGATAGGAGCCATGAGTTCAGGATAGCAGGGCAACAAGGTAGAGGGGAGCTGGATCCTTGATACCACAGAGCAGTGATGGCAGCCCTGGACAATTAAACTCAAGCCATATATGACAGATTGTTAAACTTCTAACTTGTTTGAATCACTGTTTTTTGGTCCTGAAGTCACATCTATATTCTTAGTGACATACCATTGAAATGTTCTAGGTGACAGAATCAGACTTGTATCTTTAGATGGTCACTCTGGCTGCTGTGTGCAGGGTAAAAACAGTGGGATCAGTCTGGAGCCTTGCAGCCACCTGCTGAGGAGAACAGTATCTGGGACCTGCAAAGTAGCCATGAAGTTAGACCAGACTCTGTTAGGACATCTGTCTGGTGGAGTGGCAAGAGCACGGGCTCAGGCCTCATGGAGAGCTAAGTTCTTCTGGATCTACTGCTTCATAGCTGTATGACCTCGAACAAGTTATCAGGCATCATGAAGTCTCGTTTATAAAGCCAAATTAAGGTTCTTATTTGTAGCATGTAATGATTAACTTTAAGATGGCCTTCAAACCTGAACTGCAACATTGGCTCTTTCCTGGGTCTCTACCCTGAAGGCCTTCCCTGGAGAGTTTGGACTCACCAGCCTCCATAATTACATGAGCCAATGTCTGTCTGTCTGTCTGTCTGTCTGTCTGTCTGTCTCTCTCTCTCTCTCTCTCTCTCCCATCTCTTTCTCTGTCTCACTCTCTCTCTCTCTCTCTCCCTCCCATCTCTTCCTCTGTCTCACTCTCTCGTTCTCTCTCTGTCTCTCTCAGTTCACACCACATACATACACACACACACACACGCTCACTCACATACATCTTATTGGTTCTATTTATCGGTTCTATCTCTCTGGTGAACCCTAACACAGGAGGTTAACTATCTATTGATTTATAATATACAGAGAGAAAGTGCACAAATATGAAGGCCACAGCTCAATGACTTTTTACAAAGTGAACACTCTCAGTTAACCACCATCCACCCACAAGATGATACAGAACGTTGGAATTCTGTGAAGACATTGGTGGCAGAATGTGTTGCTTGAAATCCTTACATAAAAACAAACATAACAAATAGCAAAACTAAAGCTCCATCGGTAACATTTATCATAAAATTTGGCAGCAAGGTATCCCTAGGAATCCCAAAATACAAGTGGATGGGGCAACACAAGAAGACCTGCACAGTACTTGTGTCTGTGCGGAAGAAAGCAGAAGGAAGTAGGGGGATTCCTGATGGAACTGAGAACAGGGGAAGGTCAAAATAACAAGTTAGTATTCAGGGGTCAAATTAAGAAAGCAGCAGAAATTGGGTGAGGTTTGGCCTAATTTGATGGGGAGCGAATGAAAGCAGCCTAGCAGTGAGAAGTGAATGAAATAGAGAGCTCCAACCTTTGTCACCTCTCAACACCTACCCGACACTGACACCAACCCCAGGACTCCTTTCTAGGACAGGATCCCATAAGATCTGAGAAGGAGAGTCAAAATAGTGGTGGATAAGACAAAGAAAGGACTGGGATTTAGCTCAGTTGGTAGAGCGCTGCGCTGCAGTCTCTGAGGTCCCAAGTTCAATTCCCAGCACCGTGAAAATTGGAGAAGGACCTAGCAATCCATTCCCAACACATATCCCGAAACAGTCAGCCATTGAAAACCCTATGAGGGTTGCTATGAGTTGGATACCGACTCGATGGCACCTAACAACAACAACAACAACAAGACAACGAAAAGATAAGGCCCAGAGGCAAACAGGGAGGGGAGCAGGGTCAAGGATCTCAGACAGCATGCTGTCATATATTTTATTAATGCAAATAGCAGAAGAGGGAATTCTGTGAAGTTAGAAGAGCTACCCAGACCCATACCTTTTTCTAACAGTTCAGGAAAATTAATTTCATATAAAAATAAGCAACAGAAAAACACTGAAGGCCAAATCACACATAAAGTTATTATGAAAGAATAAGAAACAGATCAACAATACCCAAAAGCACAGCAAGCACGTTAGAAAGACATGCTCACCGAGCAGCTCAAAACTGTAACCTCAGCTAATTGGAAAGAAGATAAAAGGCGTTAAGAATAGTACAAGACATAAAGGAACAACATAAATCAGAGTGAGAAAAAACTCTGAAATGCGGTGGCAGAGATAAGAAAGGAATTAGAAATGAAAGAAAAAGTGATTTCAAAAGAATGCAAAATGGGAAGAACATTAGCATGAACTAACCCAGCAGATAATGCCTTAAGAGCAATAGGTAAAAAAGGGGAAAATATTAGAAGTTGAAATGAATTTTTTTTTTTTCAGTTCTAGGGGGTTGGAACCAGGAACTTACACATGCCAGGCAAATGCTCTACCACAGAGCCACACCTCCAGCCACCTTTTGATTTTTTTTATTTTGAGATAGGGTCTCAGTAAATTGTACAGGCTGCCTCTGGTCTCAAACCTGCAATTTTTCTAGCTCAGCATTGCAAATAGCTGTGATTACAGGTCTGCTCCATGGCACCTGGCTTGAAAATTTTTTGAAAAAACAGAAAATTCAAAGAAAGGGAGAAATTTACAAACATTGAAGATAGCCAAGTAAGGTCTACCACACAGTAAATGGAAATCCCTGAATGGGAAAATCAAGGCAAGGGCTGGGGCACAGTGGCATGCGTCTGTAATCCCCTCAGATTGGGGAGGCTGAAGCAGGAGGAGTGGGAGTTTGATGCCAGAAGTGTGTGTGACTTAGTGAAGCCCTGTCTCAAAATAAAAAGTAAGCAAAGGGGCTGGGGTGAAGCTCAGTGTTGGAGCACTTTCCTAGCATGCACAAGGCCCTGGGTTCAACCCCAAAGTACTAGAAAAAGAAAAAAGAAAATGAAAGAAAAGGAAAGGAAAGCAAAGAAAACCAAGGCGAGGGAAGAAAATGAATACTAAAGGGAGGCCTGCAAGGAGGGGAATTGAGTCCTCAGACCAACCAGCAGCACCTTGAACTGAGGCCTTTTCCCCACAGCCACATGCAGGAACTTTGGAGGGGGTCCTCCAGTCCAGTCAGGTCTTCATCATCACTTTCATTGTGCACTCACAAGAGACCCTGAACCAGAACCATCTGCTAAGCTACTCTCAAAACCTTGATCTCTATCCATATTTATTGTGGCATTATTCACAATAACCAGATATGGAATCAACTTAGGTGTCTGTCAACAGCTGAGTGGATAAGGAGATTGTGGTGTATATATATTCCACAGAGTTTTATCCAGCCATAAAAAAAGGACAAAATTATGACATTTGCGGGAAAATGGATGGAACTAAATATATCATTTTAATCGAAATAAGCCAGACCCAGAAAGATAAATATGGCATGTTTTCTTTCATATATGGATGTTAGACTTCAATACATGTTCATTACTTAAGCATATAGATCATGAAAGCAGATGCAACCTAAGTAGGGAAAGATAACTAAAGAAAAGAGGGAGAGAACAGGAAGAAAGGGTAAGGGGAGAAAAGAAAGGAAATATCACATATGTTGCCCTTATGGCAAAATCAGGATGTACATATATAGATAAACATACTAAAAAAGAAACCAGACATGCAGGTAGAAAGGAGACCATTGGTGGGGAGGGAAATGATTCGGGTGTCATGAGAGGGTAAGCACAAGTAAATGTGAGCAATATACAATGAAATGCATATATAGAAATGTCATAATGAGACCCATTAAGTTGTACATTAAAAATTACCAAAAAAAAAAAAAAAAAGATTTAAGAAAAGCCTTGATCTCAGAGGCTGTCAGATTTAAAAAGGTCTTATCATTTTATGCCATTAAATTTTGGAGTGATTTTTATGCACTAATAAATAACTAATATAATTGGCATCAGAGTAACTTCTGTAATGGAGCTATTTTGAATCTTCCTGCTTAGCATGGGGCTGGGACTTAGCTCAGTTGGTAGAGTGCTGCTCTGCACTCCCTGAGTACCCAGTTTCGATTCTGCAGCACTGCAAAAATGGGAGAAGGATGTGGCAAAACAATCCCGAAACAATCAGCCATTGAAAAACCAAGGAGGGTTGCTATGAGTCAGACATGACGTGATGGCACCTAACAACAACTGCTTAGCATACCCTAATATATGTCTTTCTATTTTTTATATTTTTGAGACAAAGTCTTGCTATGTAGCCCAGGATAGCCTTCAGCTTGCCATGTAGCCCAGGCTGGCCTTGAACTCACAATGATTCTTCTGCCCTAGAGCCCCAAGTACTCAGATTACAGGTGTGTGCTATATGCTTGGCCTAATATATGTCTTATAGTGAATATGTGTGAGTTTCTTTTGGGTAGAAATCTAGGAGTGAAAATACTGGGTCTCAGCATTTACATAGGCTCAACATTAGTGAAGACTGCAAAAGAGTTTCCACAGTGCTTATATCAATTAACACTCTCACCAGCAGTGCAGAAGAACTCTTACTGCTTAAATTTTCACCAACACTTGATATTTTCTGTCATTTTTACTCTAACTGGATGGGTTATAGTGGAATCTCATGGTGGTTTTAATCTACATTTTTCATGATGTTTAATAAGGTTGTATTAGCCAAGTGAGGCAGGCACCTTTACAGGCAAATTCCTATATTAATACATCTGCAAAATGTTCTTTCCTTAATTTTCAGCTAAAACTTTATAATACAAACTAAGCATGCTTGGAGGCATTCCTGCCCACCATTTTTATTTTTTCAACATGAGCTCTATGACCTTGAGCTGAGCATGCTCAAGAATGTGCTCTCCGACTGGACATGCTCAAAAATGGGCCAACTACTGAGTGTGGTGGTGCAGGCCTGTAATCCCAGCATTTTGGAGGCTGAGGCAGAAGGATCAATGCAAGTTCCAGGCCAGCCTGGGCTACCCAGAAAAACCCTGCCTAAAAACAAACAAACAAACAAACAAACAGACAAAAAAAACTAAACAAACAACAAAATGGCTCAACTCCTGTAGAAATATGTGTGAGCTAAATAAAATCCCCATGCTTCCTTTGTTGGTGAAGAGCATTGCTGTGGAAGGGATTCCCATGCATCTCCTTACTTGCACAGGTAATAAATCTTTCTCCACCACTTTAGATTTTGGCTGTGCTGATTTTGGCTTTGTACTCACCAAGATAAAAACCCACTGTATACAGTTAGTTTGGTACCTTTTTAAAAGCTTAATGGCCATTTGTTGTTGTTAGATGCCCTCAAATTCAGTCCGACTTACAGCCACCCTATGTACAACAGAATGAAGCACTCCCCAACAATGTGCCATGTCTAGCACTATGTCAACACTTCTCTGCTATTCATAGAGTTTTCAATGACTGATTGTTTCAGGATTGTTTCCGGGAGTGGGCTGCTAGGTCTTTCTCCCATTTTTGCAGGGCTGTGGATTGAACCCAGGGCCTCAGAGTGCACATAGCAGTACTCTACTAAATGAACTAAAACCTAGCCCTTGTTGTTGTTGTTAGGTGCCGTCGAGTCGAGTCTGACTCATAGCGACCCTCATGGAGTTTTCAATGGCTGTTTCGGGATTGCCTTGGGAGTGAGTTGCCATGTCCTTCTCCCATTTTGCGGTGCTGGGAATCGAACTCAGGACCTCAGAGACTGCAGAGCAGCACTCTACCAACTGAGCTGAATCCCAGCCCAAATCCTAGCCCTAATGGCCATTTATATATCTCCACTTATTGAACATGTCTTTGAATCTTTTATC
Organism: Pedetes capensis; assembly: GCA_007922755.1. Classification (NCBI taxonomy): domain Eukaryota; kingdom Metazoa; phylum Chordata; class Mammalia; order Rodentia; family Pedetidae; genus Pedetes; species Pedetes capensis. The sequence continues at coordinate 112,535 of VMDO01005357.1, forward strand.
CATTATAAAAGTTGTATTTTCCTGACTGACTTAGTCTATCTTTAATTCTAGATTTATTTATTTATTTATTTTTATCCTGGAGTGAGTCGTTTGGTTGCTGTTGTTGTTAGCTGCCATTAAGGCAGATCTAACACATACTGGCCCTATGTACAACAGAAGAAAATACTTCCTGATTCTGTGCCAAGCACATGATCTTTTTTTTCACTTAGCCCATTGTTGCCGACACTGTGCCAGCCCATCTATATGAGGGTCTTCCTTTTTCTTCTGGATCTGCCACACACCCAAACATGATGTCCTTCTCCGGGGATTGGTCCTTCCTGACAACATGT